>JASDQU010735763.1:127888-146259 GCA_032191745.1 Picea mariana | reverse complement strand
TTCTGTGTACCCGGGTCCCACATATGGATCCAAAGGTTGAACTACCTTGATTTCCTTAGCTTCAAAAGTCATGGTATCTTTCTTTACGTCAATTATTGCATAATTGTCGTAGGCCCAATTGATGCCAAGTAGCGCAGGATAGGGGTCCTTGTCTCCCATGATCTCAATGACTTCAAATTCAGCCATTGTTTTTACTCCTGCTACATCGATTTCCATGTTTTCTAGTCTTCCTATGGGAAACATACAATATTGTTTTTCCATTCTTAACTAAATTGGGGAATATGTCAGTCTCAGTTTTCCCAAGGCTTCCCAGGTCTTCTTGGGTAGAATGTTCACATTTGACCCTAAGTCTAACATGACGTCCTTTATTTCAAACTCATTTAATTGGGATACCAGTCAAAATTCTCTTTCAGTTCTTACTTTTCTTTGTTGCACTCTCTGAGTACTTTTCTTAGGAAGGTTAGCCTGAATCCTTGCTTCGGAGGTTTCTTCATTCCCTAATACTAGGTACAATGCATTGCGCAACTTCTCTGTCAGTTGATCATCCCCCAGAATGTCAAAAAATAATTGAAACCAGAGGTCGATTGTGTTTTGGGGTTGCTCATGTTGTCTTGGTATGACTACAGGGTTTATGGGTGCAGGGGGTGAAGCAGGGGGTGAAGCAGGGGCTTGCTCCATCTTAGGGTAACTAGTCGGATGGGGGGTGTTCCCTTACATTTAATGACTAGGAATATTCTAGAATATTTCTATGGCATCTTTAAAGAATATCTTTTTCTTTAGGGGGTCATAGTTGTCTCCCTTCGGTACTTCTTTCTGGATCTAAGGTAGAGTATCAGCATCAACTCCTGTCTTCGCTCCTCCTCAGATAACAATATTAAGGTTGGACAATTGTCCCTCAGAAATCCTCTTGATCTTTGAAATGATGAGGTTAGTTCCTCTTTGTCGCACTATGTCTTCCCACTTTGCAATTAGCTCTAGGCAGTCTTCGGTTGTGTGTCTGTTGGTTTTGCAGTGACAGCACCATGGTCACCCTGAATGAGGACAATATTTGTCCAAGTGACCTTGTTCATCACAGTTGTAGCATCTTCTTGGTCCTCTTCCCCTAGTTCTCCCTCCTCTAAAGTCTCCTTCGGATCCACCTCCTCGACCTCTTCTTGGTCCCTGCGGGTTTTCATTCACCCTAAATGTTGTTTGGTCTAGTATGTTCACAAGAGCGTCCAACAATCTACATTGATTAGTAGTATCTGTGGTGGATGCAAAGAACTCATAGTGTACTATGTTTGGTACTGTCAAATCCTTCTGCATGATGGGGCACTGTCTTGGTCCATGCCCATGGATTCGATAGATCTCACAATATTCTGTTGTTGGTGTTGCTTGGCCTCCTGGGAAAGCATGATATGGGGTGGGATGATGGAATGGTGGGTTCATCAATACTTGCACAACTCCTCCCATAGGTCTTGGTGGGGTTACCATCAAATTTTGAGGACATCCCATTCCCCTCATTCGTGGACATTCATTTGCCAAATGACCTTCTATATAGCATCCCGTGCACCAAACCTGTGGTCATCCTGGTCTAGGTATCATCAGCTCCTAAATATTTTATGTAAGTGTTGATATCTGCCCTTGTACTTGCACTAGATTTGCATCTACTGGGGGTCGGGTTACTCTCAAACTCCCAGGGTATCCCGCCATGGCTTCAATCTTCATAGATTGTTCCAAGGCATCTGTTAATGTGGCTATTCGTTGTTCTGTTAGTGGAATCTGAGTAAGGGGTAGCAGTCCTTGAGTGTACCACTCCCTTTGATGTTGTTCATGGATTGGATGTGCCAACCTCCCTATGGAATCTTTGAAATTTTGGTTGTACTCCCAGTATGATTCACCTTCCCTCTACTAGATCTTGCACAACTCAGACAGAGCCTATTGTTATGACTGAGGCAGTTTGAACTCTGTTATGAACCTCGTCCGTACCTAGTCAAGTGTGAACGCTTGACCTTGCATCCCTGGAACTCCTGGCTCAATGATATTCATGTACCACTTGATATCGCAACCTCTCAAGGTATTTTGGAACTCAACCAGCTTATTTGCATCCAGAGTCCCTCTGGATCTCCAGATTGCTTCACACAAGAACTAGTTCTGTTCAACGTCTTCATCTCCCTTACCCCAAAATTATGGGTATCAGGTAATCGAACCTCCCGCATGGTTGTCCATTGTTGATCATGTTGTTTGTATCAATATGAACCCTAAGGGTCCTGCTTGCGATCTACTAGGGGATCCCAATATCCTCCTTGTACTCGCACTTCCTAGTTGTGACTAGTTAGGTAATTGTACTGAAACATAACTTGCATGAGAAGGTAGTGTCGAACTTACTGCTTGTATAGAAGGTACTTGGGGTATAGGTGATTCAGGGCTGGTTCCACTGGCTTTGAGGTAGTTTTCTTTGATCTAGGGGGTCTCGTTAGCTTCCATTGGGATGATTTCTTCGGCTGGATCCTCAATCTCTCCTATTATCGGGGACGAATCTTCTCTTTCTCCTCCAATATTTGTTTCGGCTTCCTCCTCTCATACATCTGTGCTTCCTCCTTCTCATCCCACCCCCTGGGGAATTCTTTCTCTCCTTTATTCTCTCTCATTTAATCTTTGACTGGCCAGTCATTCCTGTCTTCTCATCCTCTGCAGTTCTTCCATCTGTCTTTCCTCAATTTCTCTTGATCCTCCATCTTTCCTCAAATTTTCAGACTATCTTGCAGCTTTCTTGATCTTGTCGTGCCACCATTTCTCAACTATGGTGGCTCTCTTCAAGGCTCTCTCATCTCTCAAATCCCTTTCTTGTTGTTTCCCCCCCATTTGTCAAAGAACTCTTCTCTCATGCCATGACTTTCACCCCGTCTCACCCTACCCCAAGCGAGGGTGTTTATGTTGCCATCTCGGTAGGGGACATAATCAACATCCCTTCCTAAACCAAGAAAGACTTAATCCATAGGTGATCTCTCTTAAAATTATTCCCCTTGCATATTTCCTGAAAATTTCTTCTGCCCGCGAAAAATACTAGTGGTTCTCAGCTGCAAATTCAATTATGTATCCTTATATCATGGTGCTAACCCAGAAATCCACATCTCGTGTGACTGAAAAATCTAGCCTGTGGAGTGCTTCTAACCTGTCGGTATCCCACACGTAGATCTTCTTGATCCAACCCTGGAAGTTTGGAGTTTCTTGGAGTCTCTTGATCCAGTGAAAAAATTATTCTGGGAATTTAACCTAGAAATTCTCGTACTGGTCGCTCAATATTTCCTATTAAAATATTGCTTCCCTAGTAATTCCCACTGATTTTCTTCTTAGTTACACTTATTTCCATATGAAGGTATCATATTTTCTTTCCCACCATTGATTGACACCAGATCTATGGATTGGAGGTATCATTCTTACTACAGGTTCCCTTTTAATACGTGTCTCAGCAACGGAACCATTTTTTTGGCACGAATTTGATCAGACCGGGGTCCTTCTCAGGTTACCAACAAAAGGTACCATGTAGTCTACAACGTTGGCACTTTCATCTCCTCCAAAGAGAAGAAGTCTCACCCAAAGAACTGCTGAGACAGAAAGATAGGGAAGGGTAGGGAAAATACTATGACGAATCCATACATCATCTAGAACTCATTCATGTTCTTGTGCAAGAGGCAACATCAGATCTAAAACATCTAACTGCAATAATTGAACCTACTTATGTTATGAACAATGATTAAACATAGAACCATCAAACAAAACTCATAAGCCATAAAGGAGAAATGTAATGCATAAGTAAACATACAAAGACAAATCATATTTCAAAATTTGGCTCTCCTTCATATTAGGTTCTAGATCTTTCCTTTATTACAGACTCAGAATTACATAGAAATGTTCAGTACAGACTCTAGATCTAGGTCTTAGCCATAGAGTTCTAATTTCCCAACTGGTAGGTCTTGCTCATTACAGACTCTACTCTTTTCGACTTACAACAAGTAGCATCAACTAATCGCAATACCTTGGGTGACTCTGACAGACATGACCCAACTCTACTCTAACCCAACCGATGAATTGAATGAACAACAACAACAACACCAACCCAACCTAACCAACCATTTTTCAATTATAATCAGTCCTATATATAGCTGGGTTATGTCTTCCTGTTCGGATTGCTCATTTTCTTGTCCTGTTGCAACTGTTTTTTTCTTAGCTGGTGTTGCGCTAGATTCCACGACTACTTTTCTATTACTCTTTCTTCCAGCCTCTGATGAAGTTTTCATGACTCATGCTTAATCAAAACTTGCACAATTCTTACCCAAAAACGAAGGGCCCAACACATACCAAATGAAACCAATACTGCATCATCAAAAGTATAGGATTGTGTATGCAACATCATAACAGCAGCAACATATGAGCGTAACATGTCTATTATTGTGCCTCTCATCTACAAGGGGGTCCCACCTACTAGTTAAATATTACCATCATAAATAAATAATAACGTTTTAGTAATACATTGTGGGTGGAATTCATCATTGCGATTTTAATCATCAACACAGTGGAAGCATGGTGTGAATGTTATAACTTCAAGGGTGAAATAGTGAAAAAATCGTATGATAAAAAAAATATAGTGGATGTATAAATCAATACACGACATACTAATTGATTCTAGAGGTATGTAACCACACTTTTGGGGAAGTCATTTCATAAATCTAAGAGCATTCCAGAATTGGATAAGCTCATGAATAATTGAAGGCTAGTGGAAAAGGGTACCACTAGGTGGACTGTAATTTAATTGAGTCTATTGTATCACTCCATTCGAAATGCAATTTGGTCCTGCATGTATTGGTCAGATAGATCCAGGAAACAATTAAGGCTGAAGTTAATATCAACATATTATATGGATGAAAATATAAAACTGATCAAGAGTGGTTTAGAAGGAAAATTTTTCAGTAAGAGAACAAAAGGATACATGAATCCAGGAAGAATTGAGGTCTTATAGAAACAACAAAGAAAAGCGGTACGGGAACAAAGAGGTTGTTGCAATTATTGTAGCAACAATTATGTTATGGCTTGTTGGACAGCCATACATAGTACAGGAAAATGGAATGCATATGCATATGTGTGTGTGTGTGTGTGTGTGTGTGTGTGTGTGTGTGAAGTTTCTAATAATGGTTGTTGTGCCAGGAAAGAAATAATTATTGTGTGGCTGCAAGTGTTGCTAATAATGTTGTTGCATATAGAAGGAAGAAACATAAAGATGAAGTGGGTATTATAAGCCTTATAACAGAGGCTTGGGAGCTTCTATTGTTATCATCTAGCCATGTAGCATTAAATTTATTTAATGGAAACTATGCAGGTATGATTTTTATGTAATTTTATTGCATAATTGCTAAATGAAATTTTGGTAAGAATTTTTGTAGCCAAAGTTGATTTGATCACATTATTGTATTATTTGAATGCATTAATAGGAATGAGATACCACTAGGTGTGGTAAAGGTTGGAGGCTTGTAATAATTAGAAAATAGTCTTAGCTTTTGAATGCATATAATGACATAGTATCATGTCATGTTAATTTGGTTATGAGCTAATAACCAAAGAAATAAAGGGTATGACCCTGTTATAGGAATGGATGCTAGAAAACATAGTCATGTATGAGACCATGACATGGTTGGTTAGTGAAAGGCTTAGCTATGAAAAGGCTATGTACCACAAAAATATCCAATGAACTTCCTACTTCTAAATAATCTTTGGACTGCAACCTTTTTGCTAACACTAATGAACACCACAAAATTATATTATTGGTGTAGTGTTTGGGTCGAAAACAAAGGAATCGAAATAGTTGAGTAGACAATAGGAAGTGTCTGGAAAATGTGTCAAGGCATTGGCCAGACTTTCCAATTTACCAATGGTGAGATACATGACTTAGATATTTGGCATTATGAAGTCAATGAAAAAGTGCATTGAATAGATATGCATAAAGAGTTGCACTCATGCATAGTGTGTAAGTGGTAGAGTTACACTTATGCATGATAAAATTGTTATGCTTGAATGCATTTGTTGAATGCATGTATAGATGATATTAATAGGAAATGATTATGCTAACATCTGAAATGATGTAATTATTACTAACTCATGAGGTTGAGAACATTTTAGGAGTTGTTAGATAATGCAACAAGGGAGTTGCAAGTTAAAGTAATCACAAGAAATCTATGTCAGAGAAATAAAGTAAAACCTTGGATGTTGATAATATATATGCAAAGAATTATAATTTCATTCTAGTTAATAATTAGATTGTTAGTTGTGATTGAATTTTTAAACATAAACAATTCTAAGATGACTTTGTAAACTTTGAAATTATTATAATACAAGTATATGGTATACTATACAAGAAGCACTAATAATCTATTGGTTGAATGTAAGATGGAAACATTGCAAGAAAAGTGGTATTCAGTACGGTAATGTTGAAATCCATAAGAAATATTGCATCCTACAATTGCAACAACCATGACAATTTTGAGATAGAATTTTATGTTTTGAGAAAAGTTGAATTCCTTATGAAATAAATTTGAGTTTCTAAATGAAATTTTTATAATATTGTCTCATAATAATTGTATGTGTATGATACAGACAAGATAATATTTATTGAAGTTGGCATGCCAAGGAAGAAAATCTGTTGATGGAGACATTGGAGCCATATACATGTAGAACCTTGGTGAGTTCTTGTAATGATCTAGCGCTCTCCTTGTGTGTGAAAGTCTTGGCAAGATGGATCGTTGAAGGACTGTGTAGAAGTTAAAGGATTCATGAGCCTGGAAGGGTGAGTGCAGTAAGGAAGAGGAAAGTCAAGAATGTTATAGTGGGTTGATTTCTTTCCTGAGTCATATTTGTGGAATGGAGCAACAAACGTTCAGTTGAAGTATGAAGACATGAATCTGGTGCTTGAAAAGAAGAACACCATAAGGATAAAAAGCTTCAATAGAAAATGCATAGAGATTTTTGAAGGATTTTGAATGTACATGTCTATAGTGCATTGAGGAAAGTGCATAAATAAGGGGGAGGGGTATCTAATACCCCAGGCCAACCCCCAGTTGTAAATATAAATATGTTTTATAGGCTGGTGAGCTAGGTTATTATAGGCCAGAAGGATTATGTGATTATCAAGCTGGAGATCCTAGATGATAAAGGTCAGTGAGCCTATTATTGTAATATGTAAACACTTTTTGGCATAGGGGCAGACCCAGGGTTCAATGCTTAAACAGTGCACCAAAAAAACCCTAACTACCGACCCTTTCGGCAACACTTGCGAAGCAGATGAAGTCTCACCCGAGGTAGAGGCAAGGGGGGTTGCAGGACTCAAGTGTATACAACCTAGCTGGGACACAAATTTGTGATCGCGATGCTTTAACAGAGAACTTAGCAGTTAAAATTCATTAGTCTTTAAACCTTATTCACATCGCAGGTAAAACCTTAATTACGGAAAGACGTAGTAATCGATAAGATATAGCACATACAAGCACTTAGCATATATAAATAGATCATATCTAGCATTCATTCATATCACTAAGCATTAAACATTCATCCAGAATAAGCACTAAGAAAATAAATAGACAACCACATGAACAACATAGCACAAAGCACCATAACACAGGATATACGTGGTTCACCCCTAGTGTGGGGCTACGTCCACCAACTCTTCATCTTCTTTATTATCTTCTTTCAGTCCTCTTACATGCACAGAGCCACAAAACCTACTTCGCATAGGACAAGAGATTTGTGTGTACCTCACCAAATCCTCCTTCCCCGAGTTTGGCACAACACAGAGCCCTCTTACAATCACTTGCACTTAGCTCTGTAAGTTCTCAACACATAGTATGCACAAATCATTTACAACTATTTGCACTTAGCTCACTGGCTTACAACTAACTTAGCACCACCTACTTACATCACCAAGATACTTATTTATACTTTACAAAAGGGGCCTAAGCATGGGTAAACCCATGGGTCAACATCCCATACCTGTTACATAAACCCTAATCCCAAAAATCCCACAAAAGGGGGTGAGATCCCGTGATATCCTCTTTTCCTAGTGATTCATCTTCGACCAGCCTATCAAAGTCCCAAAAATGGTCAAACACGACCAAGGTTCTCCAAAACTTGAACGAGGGCCAACAGGTCCCTAACACTCACCTGTCACTCATCCTGGGTCACTTTGATTTGGGCAACTCAGCTTTGAAGGCCTTGAGCTTGGATCGATCTGCATAGACCTGCTTCTTCGCCAGATCCTCCTACTTGGAAAAATCCTTAATAACTTTCTCGGTCACTGGTCCTTCCAATCGTTGTTCCATCGTGGTGACTACCTATTCTAGTTGTGCACCTTGTCCCTCTATCTCCTAAAAAATTGTATAGGCTTCATCCTGTACCAGCTAGAGTCTCTGGGTAACTTCCATGACTTTATTCTAGATGGCATGGACCTATTGTTGAACTGTGAGTTGCTTCTGTGACCTTTTCATCTTCTCAACTACTAACAGTGGCTTCAACTATGCTTATACTATTGTTGCTTGTTGCTTTGCCTCCTAGAGATTTGACTCCAATGTCCTTAGTTATGGGCCCTCTGCAAGGCGCTCATAGGTTTACATACTTCGAATGCTTAATTTCTTTCATTCTAAGGCCAATGCCTTGATTCTTTCGAATGCACTCTGAGCAGTTTCTTCCATTTGATATCGCACTTCCTGTGGAGTGCTTGGCACAGCTTGTAGTTCCAATTCTGCCACTATTGCTTGAATCTACTGAATAGATTTAGTGAGCTTCTCCACTTGACTCTCCACTGTGTCTTATTCTATCTGTGTGAGGCTCGGCATAGAGCGAAGTGCTCTAGTGACTACTTCTGTAACTCCCATCTGATTTGCGAGCAGTTGTTATTTTTCCTTCTGGATCTGCACTTTATCCTCTGCAAACTTCGCCTGGAGGTCATCTTTATCCATCTTTGCAATCTGACGTTTCTCTAAGGATTCTTCTTTTGCTTGATTTAATACCTCTATAGCCTGCTTCTTTTCCTCCTAGACCTGATGAAGGTGAGCCTTACTCGAATCTGCTAATCTTCATAGCTGGGCAGGCTCATCTTCTACTTATATGCCCCCTACTGACAATGGCACAGTAGAAATTGCATGGATCGAATAAATATCTTGTTGTACCCCTTTGAGCTCTGCCTCTATCCTTTCAAACATTGTTTCCTGTTTGGCTTTGCTTAACTGCAAAATGTCCTCTGAGGTATCTCATACAGCGACGATGATGAGGTCAATATCATCTATCGTGAGCACAGTCTGAAATGGATTTTTATTGTCTTTTGACTTCTTTCGCGATGAAGGTTTCTTCGGGGAACCCTTTCTTTTCTTGGATGTCTCAACCTCTGTTATGGGATCCTTAGGTGGTGTCACTTCTCCATGTCCTTGTTTGTTTTCTTCCCCTTTATCCTCTTCTTTATCTACTTCATCACCTCCTCCTTGTTCAGGTGAATCTGGTGTAGTTTCCTTTGATGCATTGTTCAATTCCTATACCTCTTCCTTGTTTTTCTTCCTGTTGCTATTGGGTGAATCATATTCTTCTCAGGTGACTACAGGACTTCCAATTAGGTCGAGGTCAGAGAGTTTTGTCTGTTCGACCAGTACAAGGAAATATTCAGGCCATTCCTTGGTTATTTCTTCCATGTCCTCCTCTGTGAGTTTGTAATAGGACTGGAGTTCTTTCTTGTGTTCATCCCCACATGCAGTGATGTAAATGAAATGTCTATCTTCATGGAACTTTGCAAGTGGCCTGAACCTATATAGGGTATTCAGCGTCATGCGAGGGAAAGATTCAATGGCCCTCTTCAGCTATAAATAATATGTGTGGAACACTGCATGTTGGTTATGGAGCCTAATTATCTTCCTGATTCATAGGTCCTTTCTTTTGTTATTGGATAAATCGGTAGGTGTGGACACTAACAGATCTCGCTAGATCCACCTGGATCTAGAACAAAACAGGACAGGACATGACTCTTTCTCTAAGTTGCAGTCATTGAATCTACTACTAAGAAGGCATGAGTGACATACCTTTATGTCACTTCCTTAGGTCTTTGTTGTTCCCACTTTGCTCTGGTGCTCTTGTGAAATCAGGTCCAAGACAACACAAACCAACCAAAGCAAAGATACATTCAATGTCAACCTATGCATATGATCAAGAACTTATGAAATAAAATAAGAGTGATTTTATGAGAAATGGACATGTCGCTGTATTATATTAAATGAAAGTAGAATATACAACCAGATCGTCTTGATGTCACAAGATTCCTTTCAGTGACCCACACACTTGCTCTATGTTTGCATGAAGAAGATCCAGTACAACTTGATAGACCAAGTAGAGTCTTCAAGCTTCTATCCAAGCATATTTCTCCACACAATTATTTCACCAATTCTTCATTCAATCTTGCTTAACCTTTTCCATGAGAAACCTTTCAATATATAGGATAAGGAGAGATGGTTAAATGGATGAGGATGATCCCACTAAATCTGAGAAGTCAATAGGATGCAAACTATGCGAATGCCAACTCATTTTCTAGAAGATTCCCTTCTAAAACCTTCATGACCTCTTCTCTTTTCCAAGATTTGAAATAGATTTTCACCCTACCTATAGAGAAGACTACGAACAGTTCGCACCCTAAGTGTGGGTTGCCTGTGAGAATGAAGGATTTTCGCACCCTATAACATAGGCAGCCTGCAAACTCATCTTAAAAATGTGTTTTTTGGAAGAAGACAACAGTCACTTTTCTCAGGCAAAAAGTCCTTGTGGGAGCCTAAATACAACACTTGTAGAGACATCACCAGAGTGACCAACATAATGTGTAACAGAATGCCCCCCAAAGTATGAGGTTGGAACTTGTGACAGCCGAAATACTTTGTAAAATGTGTGTGTGTCAGAAACAAGGAGTGCACCTAATCAGAAACCTGTAAACAACCAAGCATCTATAGAATATAATACCAGTTTTGAGTTAGGCATTCCCATGCTCAGATCACAAATGAATGGAATCATAAATGTTGGGTATGGCCACCAATCATACACCGTGGATCCATGTCGTCAAAATTCTACATAGCCACCAGGAATACACTGTGGATCTATGTGAGAAGACTTGAATTAAGACATATCCACGTGACATACAAAGTGGATCTA
This sequence comes from Picea mariana, assembly GCA_032191745.1. Classification (NCBI taxonomy): domain Eukaryota; kingdom Viridiplantae; phylum Streptophyta; class Pinopsida; order Pinales; family Pinaceae; genus Picea; species Picea mariana. The sequence continues at coordinate 135,057 of JASDQU010735763.1, read as the reverse complement.
TGTGTCGATACAAATCATACATACTCCATCGCAACCTGGATCAAAAAGATGAAACCCAGGGTCTTCAATCCCATCACCTGAAAGTATGAATCTAGCCATGTGATTACATGTGTTGAAGTCGAACATGGTAGAAACCACTTGATTACTGGTCATTGATGAAAATCGTTAACAAGTGCGAGGGAAATCACCATTGATGTCAACGACTCCCAAGGTATCAAAGTACAATCTGAACGAATGCGAATGAATGAGATGAAGTTGAGCACTCGRTGGAATCTCTTGATCAGGGATCAATGATGTGAAACCCTTGTTGAAAGTGAAGATACCTGCCATTAAGGCATGTAGGTTCCAAGGTACTAAATGATTTCGAAGTCTCATTTCCAGATAATGAGTTGGAGTTGACGGAACAAGACTCATCATAGAAGGGCCTTGATGTATCCCCATCAATGACACGAAAAAAGAAACATATTTTGAGGGTGAAACAAAGTATGAATACGGGTTGCAACGGACACAGGGAAGGCCGACATAGTAAGAATGGAAAACTGCAGATGGCCAACTTAATAGAGGGCTCGTTCGAACTTCTCTTGAACATATGAATGACACAACTAAGGACTTGGTAGAATTGACTCAAAGATGACCCAAGATATGACCTTGTAGCAAGTCGAACAAGAGACAAATGGATTTCCCAACCCAAATTCAAATGACGAATAGTGGGTGTCATGTTCAAGAGCAATGCTTACTGCCATTAATATAAATATGAAAACATATCCCTTTCCCAAAATTTTCCCCACCATTTCTGGCAAGTACCTCTTTATTTTTACACAAGCTTGAGGAGGATAACATATGCTTGTTGATGTAAGTTCATCCTTCGAATGAGTCCCTTGGAGTATATTTAACGAACCATAGGAAGGAGTGGTTCGATCCCATTACGGGTCTTTCAATGTTCGTTTAACGAATCCAAGGATAGAAAACTTGGGGGTTTTTCATGTTTTGAGAGTCTGAAAAACACTTAAAGCGAACTCTCCCAGTTCCTTTTTCATAAAAGAGTTCGACGAGACCGAAAAAGTGATAAATTATCGCCCATCGAACATTTTCTTCAAATACTTTAATGAGCGTGAAAAGAACAATATCGCTCGACAATATTTCTGTTTTTATGGAGCGTAAAAAGAGCTTAAAGGATACTCCTTTATGTTCGTCATTTTCGTGTTACCATGACAAGTATGAAAAGATGAAAAAAAGTATACTTGGTTACGTTCTCATATATTTTCGAGCGCAAGAACGAACGAAGACTGAGCTCGAGGTTTTTCCTAAAAAAACCTTATAAATTAGTTGTACATGCGACAAAAAGAAAAAACACCTGTACCCCCTCATTCAGACTTCAAAGTTTCTATATCTGCGAAAAACCATACTCACAAGGCTATTAGGGTATTATGTTTTATAAACAAATCAATAAAAATAATATAAAAAATCAATAAAAAATAGTAAAAAGTGAATAAATATGGGTGAAAAGGACTTTTTACCATTTCATTGTTTCTTTGCCAAAAACTTATCCAACCTACCTCATTTTCCCCCAAATTTCTTTGCTTGATTGCGGGAGGCACAAGCGATCATTCGGCAAATGGTTTCAGCCAACGAGGTAATCTCTTGATTCTCTAACTTTTCCATGGTTTATTTTTGGTTTTTATTGGCAATTGTTTGCGTTTTGAGTCCATTTTAGGGTTGGAACATGCGCCCAAGAATTCTCGTAGGTGGGCCATGCGAGACCTGTGAGAATCTAAGATTCTCGTAGGTGGGCTTCAGGGAACCTGCGAGAATCTCACACTGTGCAAAAGTTCCACCTACGGGGGCCAAAAAATGGATTTTAAAGTGAGGTTTTGCTCAATAAAAATTATGCAATAGTTTAAAACAAGTTGTTGACTTCCCTCTCATGGCTCTTTTGCAGGTATTTTACCATCACGATGTTGGAATGGAGAGAAAGAGAACATGAGGAGGAGAATGCCATTGCCAGGAATGACCTGGGTACAGTTGCTGCCCTATGGGATTGTGGGCTCTTGAAATTTTCCAGGATCTCGGGCATGAGAGCCCAACTCAGGTTGTTGGAATACCTAGTCCACATGTGGGACGTGGATCAACAGTTATTTCACGTGGGAGTCCATACGCTGACACTAGATATCAAGGATATCTATTTTCTGACAAGATTGTCACGGCGTGGATACCATGCTACTTTGACCGGTGGTAGAGGCGGCGGACTCCCTATGAGTGAGTATGTTTTCCAGTATTGTGTTCCCAAGGCAAAGAGAAGCAAGGATAAGGTTTCCATTTGGGGGGTCCAAGATCTGACCCTATGGACCATCTTGTTTACTATTGCATGCATGGCTAGGAACGTAGCTCCGTACATGGCTCTTCAGAACTATTTCCAATATGCCATAGAGTGCACAAAGCCTCAGGTTTTTAACTGGTCAGACGCAGTTCTCCGCAGTATGAAGAGACAATTGACGAAGTGCAGAAAGGGTGACTTGAATCAGTTTGGGTATGGGTCACTTTTGGTGTCATTCTTCCTCGAGAGGGTCCCACTGTTGCGACTACAGGTTGATTGGGGTTTACCGGCCCCACGGGATCTGAGGATGTTGAGGTGGTGTAACCTCATGGCTCGACACGTAGTAGGGCCTATAATCAAGTATAATGATTCATTTTTTGACTGGTTGAGGCCCCAGATGTTGATGATCGATGACTATGCATATGCTGGTTTCGATTTCTGAGGGGATCCAGATTTTGTTCTTCTTGAGGATGCTCAATGGGGTGACTTAGGTAAGAAGTACACATTTTGTTCTTTTTAAATGTTTTTGAAAATTTTATCATATGAAATGTTTTTACGTTTATCCAAGAACTAATCAAAAAATTTCTTTTTGATGACACAAATGTGGGGCCGTATCGACCTCCAAGAACATATACCATTCAAAGGCGAGGAGAAGCGACTCCAGTGGCAAGATGGGATGCCGAAGACTACGAGGTAGTGGAACAGAACTTAGAGGGGTTGACTGTGGATGTCTCGGATATTTCTATTGGGGAGATCCCAAGACGTTACCAGTGCCATACTATGGGCATGTCTGAGTCCCTCAGTCGACTGCTCCATAGGGTAGCCTGAGCAGTTGTGTGTTATCGTGAGCATCATCCGTGATGCTATTTTGTAGAAGTTATGGGCTTCGTATTTTGAGATTTTGATCCTTGGACAGAAACTTTTTGTAAAAACTTTTTATCGTTATATACATATATATGACATCTACCGACTTATTTTGTGTTGTGTTATAAATTTGATGTGTGATTGGTTTATAAATGTCTCAAATGTCTATCTAACACATAGTTAGCTAAGGCGTCAGTCAATGTATTTAGACATCTAGGAATGTGTTGATATTCGATATAATCAAAATAACGTTCCAAGAGGCAAATTCGTAAATATACCCGTAATAAAGTAGGACTTCAAATAGCATAGAYATTACTTAATTGTAGTACTACTAGCTGGGAATCGATTTGTATAAACAAGTGGCAGATATCAACGAAATAGCATCAATCAACAATTCGATAGCGGCGCTATATTCTACAATATTATTGGTCGCACGACCGAGGCACACACCTCGTAGACTGATAAGTTCGTTTGTAGGGGCGTAAATTGCCCATGCAGCAGAAGCAAGGTTCTGAGTACTACAGCTAGCACCATTGGCGAAGCCAATGTGGGGTGGCGAAGACTTCGACATTTGGAAACCAAGCACAATGAAAGATAAGTGGTCAAGGGTATAGACCAAATAACGAAAAAGCATACTAAAGTAAAAAAAAGTATGATATAATAAAATACAAGCCCTCATGCACCGGTGATCTTAAGCATAGTACTTCTTTAAGTACAACCCATTTCTGGGTTCACTCAAAGGGATATCGTCATAGTGCACCAACTCATCAGTTCCTTTCTCCAAAACTCGTCTGACGATATAAGGACCTCGCCACATAGCTTCAAATTTTCCGGGTCCTAGCATATCCTGATATTGTTCATAAAGGAGAACTAGATCACCTTCGGAGAAAACGTGTGGCTTGACATGTTTGTTGTATTGGGATTTGATGCATTTCTTCTAGGCTTCTATAACTAGGGTGGTGTCGCGATGGGTTTCATCTAATTGCATGAGATACAACAGACGTTCTTCTTCGGCAGAAGTGTTTGGAAGAAGTTTCATGGCTAGTTTTAGGGAGGGTATCTCACATTCAATCAGCAAGATGGCTTCTAGACCATAGACTAACTAGAATGGTGTAAACTCGGTAGCAGACTTAATGGATGTCTGGTAAGCCCACAATGCTTAAAACAACATCATGTGCCAACTCATTTTTTGAATCCCTATCATTCATCGAAGCATGGTAATGAGAATTTTGTTTATTTCTTCAGCTTGGTCGTTGGCTTGTGGGTAATAGGGTGTTGAGTTTTCATGGCGAAGGCCCAACTTTTCAGTGAGTTCGGACATCATGAAGTTTCTAAAGTGGCTACCATGGTCAGTAAAAATAACTTGAGGAGCACCAAACCAAGTAATGATGTGATTGAATATAAATAATGTTGTAGTCCTTATGGTATTGTTGAATGTTGGCATTGCCTTGGCCCATTTCGTAAAATAATCTATGGCTAAAATAATGTATCCATGCCCCCCAGCCGAGTGAGGGTGACATGTCATGAAATCAATACCCTATTTCACAAAAGGACCAATGGAGACCACAGGGTGTAGATGAGCAGGGTGTGATCGTATTTTATTGTTGTAGGTTTGGCAAGCATGGCATTTTTGGATGGCAATTATACAATCATTGAATAAAGAAGGCAAAAAATACCTTGATCATAAGATCTTCTGGGTAGTAGCATACCCAGACATGTGACCACCATAGGCTCCATAATGGCAGTCATTTAGGGATTTCTCAGCTTCGTCAAACGTGAGGCAGCGTTGAAAAATGGAGTCAATCCCATGATGATAAAGAGTATCACCAAGGATAATATACTGATGGGCTTGGTAGCATATTCGATGGCAGTCAGTGATAGACAAATTGGACCAGAAAGTCTGGGTCTGGAGATATATGATGATATCTCCATACCAAAGGTCATCGGAACTAATCAGTAAAAGGGATTCATCGGGTAATGAATCTACTGCTACATTTTCCATCTCAGAGCAGGGAAGGTCGCATATCAACTCAGCAAACACCAAGGATTTCTTGGACTTAGCACGTTCAAATTCTAAGTCAAACTCCTGGAGTATTACGATCCATTTGGAGTATTTTCCCCCTAGCAATTGGCATGTAAGAATGTGCTGCATAGGGTTGCAGTTAGAAATTACCATAGTCTTGCGAGAAAGGATATAGTGCTGGAAATGTTGAACAACCTGGATGGCTGCCAAGGCCAGTTTTTCAACATGTAAATACTTGGTTTCGGTAGTCATGAGACTTTGACTCAAGTAATAGATGACATGTTCATCATGAGAATCATCCTCCTGGATGAGAACCATAGCGATGGTATAGTCCGAGGCTGTGAGGTCAAGGAAATAGTCCTGACTGTAATTAGGTGGGAAGAGTAGTGGAGTATGTGTCAAAGACAGTTTTAAAGCTTCGAAATATTTGTTGGCAGTGGTATCCCATACGAACTCAGAATCTTTCTTGAGCAGTTGCGTAAATCCAAGAGTTAGCTCAGCATAGTTCGAGATGAAACAACGGAGAAAGTTTGCCTTCCCTTGCAAATTTTGTAACTGGAAAAGTGAGGAAGGAAGAGGGATATTGAGAATCACCTCAACCTTCAAAGGATCTACCCTGATCCCTTGATGTGAAATAATAAAGCCCAGAAGTCAGCCGAATTCTATGCAGAAAACACATTTGTGGGAATTCAAGCGTATCTGGTAAAACTGACATCGAAGGAAAATGGCACGAAGGTGTATTGGATGATATACATAGTGCATGGAATGAGCGGGTAAGTCATCGATATATGGTTTCAAAATGTGCTTTATATCATGAAAGGTGTAAGACATAGCATGTTGAAAAGTTGCACCGACATTCTTTAAACCGAATGGAAGTTTCTGGTAGGCGAAAGTGCCCCAAGGAAAAATAAAAGAAGTCTTGTGTTGGTCCACGGGTACGATATTGATTTAATTATATTCGGAGAAACCATCCATCAGAGAGAATATTTCACTTCCAGCACAATCATTGACGATCTGGTCAATGAAGGGGGTAGGAAAGTTGTCTTTAGGACAATCTTTGTTAATGTCTCTATAATCAACGTGGATTGTGCCTTGTTTCTTGTCAATCGGAACAAGATTGGAAACCCAGTTAGTTAGAGCCATAGGGTAGATAAAGCATGGATTGTGCCTTGTTTCTTGTCAATCGGAACAAGATTGGAAACCCAGTCAGTTAGAGCCACAGGGTAAATAAAGCTAGCTTTGAGAAGTTTCTCAACTTCAATCTTGATAGCAGCTGCTTTACGTGGGTGGACCAGACGAAGTTGTTGCTGAATAGGTTTAGTGCTTGAGTATGTCTTAATCTCATGTACCACAATGTTGGGGTCAATCCCCATCATTTCTTCATAGCTCCATGCAAAGATGTCACGAAATTATTGGAAAAGAGACTTGTAGGTGACAACTTCGTCATGGGAACATGAAGCTCCGATATGCACATTTTCAAAAACTCCAGGTTTTATGGATATGTTGAGGGGGATGGTGGGTGAGATATTGTTATAACCCTAAATTTCACTATCCCTGCTTACCTGGCATCAGGCCAACTCATGCCTCTTCTTAGCCAAATCCATGCTGAGTAACTCCTCAAAAAACCCCTCAAAACAAGTAACCCGCGCCCTAACTTCTCACTGGGCGCGGGCATCCGCCTGTTGTCCTCTTACTGCACGCGGGTATCCGTGGGCTAGCCTAAAACAGCCCGCGAGTACCTAACAATGCAAAAAATCAGGAAAGTTTCCGCCGAGACTCGGGGCTTTTTGTCAGTTAACTGAAACTCTCCGCCATGCATGGCCGAGAGTTCGACTAAAACCCTAGCTCTTCCTAACCTATAAAAGGAGGGGTAGGGGTACTAGTCAAGGGAGAAAAATCATAGCAAAGAAACTCTGCCAAATTGCCAAGCCATTTCTGTCCAAACTTGTCAACTTTGCCTGAAGCTTT
>JASDQU010735763.1:104088-117399 GCA_032191745.1 Picea mariana | reverse complement strand
AAAACAAGAGAAGGAAGATGAAAATGATGAAACCAACACTCCAAAACAAGTTTAACAACAAGATAGAAGACTAGAATTCAGAAGGAATGAGACATCAAGAAGATCCTCTCCCATCGGGTATGAAAGAAATCATTATGAAGGAAACTATAAAAGAATAGATCATGAACCTAGATGGACTACACCACAAAGAATATCACTTACTCCCAGGTATCAAAATTTCTTTCTTGGACATTGCTATACTTGTGGAAATTTTGGACACAAGGCAATCAATTGTAGAATCAATGAAAGGAATAACTATGGAAGCTACATGAATGGTGAAAATAGTAGATATGGAAATGTTTGTAGACCTATCAACAGAAATTATAATCCATTTGACCCATTAATGGATCAAAATTTTGTATGTTACAAGTGCAATAATCTTGGTCATAAAGCACGAGATTGTAGAGAGATGAAGGAAGATAATCATATGCCAAATGTATGTATACCAACTACAACATGGAAAAGGAAAGAAATTCCACACAATGAAAACTTTCAAATAAAATTGGTCACTAAAGAATGCAAAGAAGAAGATGAATGATTCATAGATAGTGGGTGCTCATATCATATGACCAGAGATCAAAGAAAATTTGTCATCTTGAAGAAAAAGGGTGGAAATGTTACATTTGGAGATGACTCATCTACTAAAATACTTGGAAAAAGAATTGTAAAGATTGGAAGTGAAAATGTAAAAGCAGGAAAAGTCCTATTGATTGAAGATCTAAAGCATAATCTCCTCAGTGTTATTAAAATGTGTGATCAAGGATACACTCTTACGTTTCACTCCCGAAAATGTAAAATTAGAGAAAATAACTTAGGAATACTGGTTGCAACTGCAACAAGAAGACTGAACAACATATACATCCTAGACATGAAGAAGATAGATAAGATACAAGCCACAGAAAAGGATGCCAAGGAATAAAATGTCCCAGAGACCAAAAATAAGGATGAAGTATTATTAAGTGTCACATGTTCAGGGGGAGCAACCCCAAAGAAGAGAGTTACCTTTTGCCATTAAACTCAAGGGGAGAAGCCCTACCCTTTGCCATTGATGTCAAAGGGGGAGATAAATTGGGTTCATGATGATAGGGGGAACATGAGTGTTTCCATCAATGACAAAGGAAGAGATTTTTGGAAGATTTGTTGTTGTCATTGATGTCAACCCTAGTCATGGGTTTTGGACCGCAAGATTGATGAAGGTATTTAGACATGAAGGAAAATGCACATGTAGATACAAGACCCATGGATGAATAGTATACATCATGTTGTTTACAGTGGTATGTGCCACGACATGTGGATCCTCATGGTTGAGGAGAAATGAATTTTTGAAGATGACAAAGTGAATTGAAGAAGGAAGTACATGTAGGCCCTGAAGATAATTAAAGAAAAGAATTACAAACTAAGAAATTATCAGGTAATCCCTAATGTTAAAAGGAAGTGACATAAATGGTATAAATAAATATCATTATACATTCATTTGATACACAAGTCGAATTTCAGAGGAAATCAAAAGTAAAGAAGGTCGGATTTCAAGGGAGGATGAAGTGTTTTGGTGATGTGTTATAAGGTATGTTATTTTCAGGTCATCTTACCATTTTTGCTATAAACTGTTTTCTAGAATGATTCAGATGGTGAAATTTCTATGGTATTTAGAAGACATATCAAGGTACTTGTGGTAAAAATTTCAGCTCTTGATTCGCTATAATTATGGAGATACACTCTGTGGGAGATAGGGTTTTTGCCCAGTCCTGAAGCTAGTCAATAAACAGGTGTTCCAGGTAAAACAATCATAACTTATTCATAGAGAACACAAATGAAGTGGGAAAAATTTAATTGGAAATAGTACAGACTATAGTTTCTTTTGTGCGAGTTTCATAATCTTATTTTAAATATTGAGTGCACGGCATTCTGTGCAAGTTCGGTCTCTTGAATAAAACAAAATTGAACAAAGTCTACCATTCTCTCTATAACTTGTTTTTGGGTGGAAGGAAGGGACAAGGATGGAGAGTTAAATCCTCTCTTGATATTGGAGTATTGTATATTCTTCTTGGATTTTTATCTCTCCCCTTACATTTGGAATTTGTAGCTACCTTTGGAAGTCATTACTTCTCTGGAACAATAACTATTGATTATTCTCATATATTGTGCATGGTGTATTGTGGTATATTGGTGTAACTCTTATACTATTGTTCATTTCTCATTGGATGTAGTTGAATGGTTTAAGTATAAGTTGAAAAAGGTTTTAAATTGTACTTGATATTGATTCACCCCCTTCTCAGTATCAACAATTCCTTAGCAATATGTCCTAGTCTTCTGCAACTATAACAAAGTGTTAATCCTATCTTTCTCTTAATTGATCCCCAATCTTTCCTATATTGCGCACTGGGATCACAGTGATGGACTTGTAAAAAATTATTTCTAGGATCCTGCATCCGCTTGTTAGTCCAAAAATTCTTTCTATGCATAGGGATAACATATCTTTCACTATTTTTATCATAACTATTCATATCATATCTTATTTCTTCTAGTTGTGCCCTAGTTTTTAGACTAGGATGAAATCTATCAAATATACCAAGATCCATTCTTTCGAAACAAAAATTTCCACTTATCTTACCTTTATTAGAGCACAAAGATTTAAGATCTTACCTCTTTTCTTCAGATCAGAGTTCTCTTCTTAGCACAAAGCTTCACAAGTCAAATAGAGTACTGCACACTAGGGAAATAGATCTACGCACAGATTTTTCTCTTTTCTTCAGTTCCCAGCAATCACAATTTCAGGTCCCGGGAACGAAACCATTTTTTGGAACAAGGGTAGACCCAGGGTTCAACACTTCAACAATGCACCAACAAAACCCTAACTACTGGCCCTTTTGGCAACACCTKCGAAGCAGATGAAGTCTCACCCGAGGTAGAGGTAAGGGGGGTTGTAGGACTCAAGTGTTTACAACCTAGCTAGGACATAGTTATGTGATCACAATGCTTTAACAGAGAACTTAGTAGTTAACATTCATTAGTCTTTAAATCTTATTCGCATCGAAAATAAAACCTTAATTATAGAATAGCGTAGTATTCGACAAGATCTAGCACATCCAAGCACTTAGAATATATAAATAGATCATATCTAGCATTCATTCATATCACTAAGAATTAAACATTCATCCAGAATAAGCACTAAGAAAATAAATACACAACCACATGAACAGCATAGCACAAAGCACCATAACATAGGATATACATGGTTCACCCCCAGCGTGGGGCTACGTCCACCAACTCTTCATCTTCTTTAGTATCTTCTTTTAGTCCTCTTACATGCATAGAGCCACAAAACCTACTCTGCATAGGATAGGATATCTACGCACACCTCACCAGATCCTCCTTCCTCGAGTTTGGCACAACACAGAGCCTTCATACAATCACTTGCACTTGGCTTTGCAAGTTCTCAACACACAGTATGCACAAATCATTTACAACTATTTTCACTTAGCTCACTGTCTTACAACTGGCTTATCACTGCCTACTTACATCACCAATTTACTTATATATACTTTACAAAAGGGGCCTAAGCATGGGTAAACCCATGGGATGACATCCCATACCCGTTACATGAACCCTAAACCCAAAAATCCCACAAAAGGGGGCGATATCCCGCAATCTCCGCCTTGCCTGGTGCTTCATCTTCGACCAGCCTGTCGAAGTCAAAAAATGGTCAAACACGACCAAGGTTCTCCAAAACTTGGTCGAGGGCCAACAACTCTCATATCATTAATAAAATACATCATTTTTGTAGGCCGAATAAACAAGAGAGATGGGGGGATAAACTCCACTAGAAAGGTAAAGGGGGGCAGAAAGTCTAGGAAAGGGCTAAGCTAAGGGGGCTTAAGTCCAATGGAATATTATATTAATATTCCTTAAATCCAAAGTATGGATATGAATATATCCTAAAGTTTCTAAAGTGGGGACACGAGGGTTTATTGAGTTCCATGTGTCATAAAATACACATGCATATGTACGAGGGAGATGGAGTGTATTCCCTATCATTCGTGCATGATTATTACATGATTTCCATTCTCCATACATGATCTGAAAAGATATTTTAAAAGACTATGGTTGAGTTTTAAAACATGAGATCATTAACCATTTAGGAAACTGATGAAAGAGGAATAATTAATGATGAAACATGGCATCCATAATAACATATACATATCTGGAAAAGCATAAATAAACAACAAAGTTGATAACAGAGTTCAGCAATCTCGCCTACGTCTTCAGGCCTTTGTCTCAGTCAGTGAGGCTTTTCTTATTTCTGTTCAAAGCTTCAAAATCACTTCATAAAAGTTTCAAATGGATTACAAATTGATCTAGATGTTTTCTTCTAGATCTCAATAACCCATCAAAACTGACGACACTTAAAACTGACGAACGAAGCTCCCAGAAATGGCCCGCAAAGTTTCTCTACTCAATAGCTTCCTTGCATAAAAATGGCTTTGGCCTTACAATTATTCAACATTTTCCTATTTTAAACCTCCCTTAAGGCTTCCAAGAACCTCTGGTTTATATAGGCTTGAAGTTGGCAACAAAATCCCAAATTATCCCCAAGATATGGCCTCAAAAAGGGCTCCAGATCCCCCAATATTGGCCAAAATCTCTCAAAACTGTTGAAAAAATCAATTAAAAATCTTATAATAAAGTGGAAAACCCCACTTTTGGAAAATAATAGGGCACAACACCTTCTTTCCAGGATCCTATTCATATGGGCGCCCTCCATGTGGCCCTAGGCTAGCTGGCGTTGGTCCTTATCCCTTATCTCTCGACCCTTGGTCGCAAGTGTGGCCATATGGCTTGGACTTATGAATCCACGTGCTCTAAAATATTATAGCCCCCATCATTTTATCCCATGGTTATTCACCTTGGTCGGCGGGCTAACCCGACCGACCAGGCGCTAACCCACAAATATGTGCCATATGTGGAAGGTCTAGGTCATATGTGATATGGTTCCATGCTATCACGTCAGAGCTAAAAACATGGCTAAACCCAGAACGTACATTCTCATGCGCCAACAAAGGGTTAATTTTATATGGCGATTTATGTTGGGGGTTGGGGCTAGGCCCCAGCCCTTTCCTCCATCGAATAAACATTATGGTAAGTTTAACTATTTAAATCACACCATATATAATAAGCAATATCGAGGGCGGGTTGGTAGCCTAGCCTTGCCAAAACATTCTCCACACCTGGAGGTCGCGGGTTCGACTCCGGTAGAGTCCATAAAAAATTTTCCCATACATCCAATGGAGGGGTTCCATGTGGCATCCCAATACTGGGCCATGTGGCACCTTTCTATTCACCAAATATATGCCACGTGTCAAAAAATCACTCGCCCACCTGTCTACCCAGTCAGCATGCCAGTCTAGTCAGCTGCCATGTGTTGTATGGTCATACGAACCTTGCCATGTCATCCCATGCCAAGTTAGTTGTATGGACGTGTCACCCTTGTAGTGGTGCCATGTGTCACAATATGACTCATCCACCTATCACCATCAACTTTCCAGTCAGTGCCAATGCATCACTGCCATGTAACGTGTATGGTCATACAGCCTGTACAGTCAGCTGCCACTTTAGCATTGTATAGACTGCACAGTCATCAATTTTTTTCCTATTTGAAAAAATGAACAGATCATGATATCTTTTATATATGACATTTGTTTGATCTCTCTCAAGTTGTGTTGGGTTCGTATCGATGAGGCCTATGCACATGTTCTTTTTGAAGTGATTTTGAGCAATTTGATTTTTAGGCCTTCCTAAACCCATTTTGGCTCCGAGATCCATTTTGGATCACACCTCCCCACTAAGACCTTTTGGTCCTCCAAAAGGTTATAAAATTGACCTTACTGATTACATACTCATAAGGATAAAACAAAACACTATGTTGGACAAAATGATGTTATAACAGGTCATCATTACAACATGTGTGATTACATTAATGGAAGCAAAATACAATGAATATGTGACATCCACTTCTAGAAAAACCAAGTGGATGGTTTCTTTCCTTCATTTTTTTCCACTTGATTTGTTCATACTGCATCTTCCTTTGTGAGTACATGCGCCATCCTTTTGTCTTTCTTTGGACGAAGCTCTGGATTAAGCTTCCAACATTTATCCTTTTGATGTCCACCCTTGTTGTAATAAGTGCAGTGGTTTTTCGACATCCAAACTTGTTTGCCCTTATCTTTATTTCATTGTGGAGTTGAGTCTTTATGTCGTGTCTCCTTCCTGGTCAACATAAATTTCCTGTACAAATATTGTCTCTTCCAACAATTTGCCACAAAATTCTTGGGTGAATGACAAAATGTACAAGGATACATATTCCACAAGTTTTGGATTACATGATTATGATTTTTATAATCAAAGAAAGATTCGGAACAACCATGACCATTATACCTTTCTTACTTATATTCACTTTTCTTTGGAGATGACTTGCATTCACTCTCACCATCATGGAGTGATACACCATCACCTTTCGTGAATTGTTCCCATAATGACTTACGTTGGTCTTTTGAAGCATCACTTCCTTCCGATGTTTTGGAGCATTCTCCAATCTCCTCTTTTCCATATCCCAATCCTAAATAATGAGGTCTTTCCACAACCTTTATGGGATTAACGATACCTTGGCCCCTATTTCCAAGGCCCTTTCCTCCATAACCCATCTTGGTTAGAAATTTCAAACCTATACCTCTTGTATGGTTTTCAAATGCACCAAAAGAACCATCTTGATGGGAACAATGCGAAATTGATGAATGACTTCCATTGCATACCTTAGAGATGATTTTTGAATCGTGTGTAGAAGGAAATTCATTCAATTCTTCTTCATTTTTTTCGTTCTTTGAATATTTCCCTTGAACTGGTCTCTTTTGTTCCAAGTAATCTTCATACAACACTTTCACTATCTCTGCCATGGCAAATAGAGTATTTCGAAAATCCTTCTCATCTTGAGAAAGTCCCTCTTTAGATGCCATTTTCTCACTTTTAGGATTCTCTTCAACAATCTCACCTTCACAAGGATTAAACCTTTCCCTAGTAATCATGAAAACTCAAAAACTAATCATCAACTAGCTCCGATACCACTTGATCTGAAAATATCTTTTAAAAGACTATGGTTGAGTTTTAAAACATGAGTTCATTAACCATTTAGGAAATTGTTGAAAGAGGAAGAATTAATGATGAAACATGGAAGCCATAATAACATATAAATCTCTAGAAAATAAGCATAAAAAAACAACAAACCATAAACAACAAAGTTGATAACGAAGTTCGGCAATCTCGCCTACGTCTCTAGGCCTTTGTCTCAGTGGGTAAGGCTTTTATTATTTATGTTCAAATATTCAAAAGTACATCATAAAAGTGCCAAATGGATTACAAACTGATATTGATGTGTTCTTTTAGATCTCAAGAACCCATCAAAACTGATGGCACTGAAAATGGATGAACGAAGCTCCAAGAAATGGCCTGCAAAGTTGCTCTCTTCAATAGCTTCCCTGCATAAAAATGGATTTGGCTTTACAATTCTTCAGCATTTTCCTGTTCTGAACCTCCCTTAAGGTTTTCAAGAACCTCTGGTTTATATAGGCATGAATTTGGCAACAAACTCCCAACTTCTCCCCAATATCTAACCTCAAAAGAGGCTCCAAATCCCCCAATATTGGCCAAAATCTCTCAAAACTACTGAAAAATCAATTAAAAATCTTATAATAAAGTGGAAAAACCCACTTTTGGAAAATAATAGGGCACAACCCCCTTTTTCCGGGCTCCTGGTCATATAGGTTCCCTCCATGTGGCCCTGGGCTAGTTGGTGTTGGTCCTTATCCCTTATCTCTTGGCCCTTGGTCGCAGGTGTGGCCATATGGCCTAGACTTATGCATCCGCACACTCTGAAATGTTATAGCCCCCGTCGTTTTAGCCCACGGTTACACGCCTTGGTTGACGGGCTAGCCCGACCGACTGGGCGCTAACCCACAAATACGCACCATAGGTGGAAGGTCCGGGTCATATGTGATATGGTTCCATGCTATTGTGTCGGAGATAAAGAAATAACTAAACCCAGAGCATACATTCTCGTGCACCAATAGAGGTGTAAAGTTATATGGTGATTTGCGTCGGGGGTTAGGGCTAGGCCCTAGCCCTTTCCTCCATTGAATAAACACTATGGTAAGTTTAAATATTTAAATCACACCATATATAATAAGATATACCAAGGGTGGGCTAGTATCCCAGCCCTGCCAAAACATTCCCCACGCACAGAGGTCACGGGTTCGACTCCAGTGGAGTCCATAAAACTTTTTCCCATACATCCAACGGAAGGGTGACACATGGCAGCCCAAGACTAGGGCATGTGGCACCATGCTATTTTCCAAATATATCCCACGTGTCAAAAAATCATTCTCCCACATGTCTACCCAGTCAGCATGTCAATCTAGTCAGCTACCACATGTCGTACGGCCGTACAGACCTTGCCACGTCAGCCCATGCTAAGTCAAATGTAAGGACATGCCATGTGTCACCCTTGTATTGGTGCCATGTGTAACCCTTGTAGTGGTGCCATGTGTCACAATACTCATCCACCTATCACCATCAACTTCCCAGTCAGCACAAATGCATCACTACCACATCACCTATATGTTTGTACAGTCAGTTTCCATGTCAGCACTGTACGGACTGCATAGTCATCAATTTTTTGCCTACTTGACAAAATGAACATATCGCGATATCTTTCTCATACGACATTCTTTTGAGCCCATTCAAGTTGCATTGGGTTCATATCGACGAGGCCTATGCACACATTTGTTTTGAAGAGATTCTGAGTACTTTGATTTGTAGGCCTTCTTGGACCCATTTTGGATCAATACCGAAGGGTCGTACTGTGCAGTTGTACTATTGTTGGGCATGTCTTGGAGCATTTTGAGGGAGAATCAAACAGAAGAAGTAGGTTTTCAAGATCGTATGTTGAAGAGGCAGGTTACCAGGACCGTAGTTGAAGAGGCGAGTTGTCAGGCCCGTGAACATTCTCTCCAAGTGAGAGAATTGTTGTGAATTAATTCTCAAGGTTCCAAGTTGCAGCTACATGGATCTAAGACTCCCTTTCTGGTCTGTTGTTGAAGCCTCGGAAGGGAAGTGGGGTAGTTGAAGGAATGTTGAGCAGAGAAGGAGCACACTTCTTGAGGTGGGATAGGAATGTGGGGGATCAGGGGTTGTAGGTTGATTGATAGAGTTGGCACTTGAATCTGAGAATTGTTGTTGATTGAAAAACCCTTGACTGGCTTAGGAATTCCTTTGTCCAAGTAGAGTTTATCCCTAGCTCAGGAGTGACCCACTATTGATATTATTAGTGTAGTCTATGTTTGGGAGGAACGTGGAAGGTCTACATGCAGTTGGTGTTTAATTCACTAAAGATAAGTGTCTTTATGTGTTTGTGTAAATGTTGTGTTATGAATCATGATGTTTTGTAATGGAATTTTTGTTATTTATATGTATGAATTATTATTTTGTATGATGTTATTATTCTTCTTAACTTTGTTCATATGCAGAACATATCAATAATTTTAATGGTATCATAATTTGGAATTTGGTGTGGCATTGCCCAACAAGGATTTGAGGATGTTACAAAGTGGTATCAGAGGGATTTTTTTGAGTTGTTGGTAATGGGGACATTAAAAAATCAAAGGAGTGGGATATTTTTCATATACCATGAGAATTAGAAGACCTTGTAGTATCCATAAAGGCCACAACATTTAAGGAAAATCCATGGTGAGTTCATATATCTTTGTATTTGCATTTCATATCCAAAAAGAAAAGAGAAAAGCATAATATTCACTTTTTGGTTGGGTATTCCTATACAATATTTCTCAGGATATATCTTATTTTCATTGTGTGGATGGTGTGGTTTTTAATTTTCTCCTCCTTTTATTATATTCTCAAATTATTTAAGTAATATTAAATTATAATAATAAGTAAACACTTCATAATAGAGATATTTTTTAGAAACTAGAACGATTTGTTGTGATGAATTGTTTTAGTGGAATATCTACAATATTTTAAAAGTCAATGAAATGAAATTGTATCACTTACTATGGAACAAATCAATTGTTCCATGGTTGATAAAAGCAAAGGAGTGGGATATTTTCCATTGACCATAGGAAGTAGAAGACCTTGTAGTATCCATAAAGGCCACAATGTTTATGGAAACTCCATAGTGAGTTCATCTTTCTGTGTAGTTTTATTTCATACCTAAGAAGAAAATAGAAAGCATAGTCTTTAGTTTTTGGTTGGGTTTTCCCATAGTGGATTTCTTGTTGGATTACTGAGAGGGGGGGTGAATCAGTAATAAAGAAATTTAATCCTTTTAACCATAAAATGAAAGTGTTATATCAATGTATCATTATCATGCAATAGTTTCAGAGTAAATAAATAATGAACAAATGAGTAATCATACACATACATAGTACACCTAGTTTTTTACGTGGAAACCCAAAGCGGGAGAAAACGACATAAATCATTTTCTTATATGTCTTTAAGAATTACATTCATTGGAAGCACTAACTTCCTTTGTTTTCCATCTGCAACGGGAAGGAGGCTTCAACCCCCTAGTTTCTCAGGCTACAACCTGAGGGAATCTCCAACTCCCCAATTATTTGGCTACAACCAGAAGGAGGCTACAACCCCCTATGTTCTTCGGCTACAACCAGAAGGTGGCTAAAACCACCTGTCATTTCCCTGTCCAACCGCCCTGTCGTAGAATTAGAATGTTGGAACCACTGTCACACTATCACTGTGAGATATATTATTGTAAACTTGTATCAATCAAACTACATCAAACAACCTATCACAAATTGTACCAAACAACTTGTAATTACCTGTACCAAACAACCTGTAATCAAACTATACCATAAACAAGTGCATCAACCATGCACCAACTGTTACACCTCAAAATTACTCACTTCGATAGTGTCACAAGTGTCGTCATTACAATTGTTGCAAGTATCACGAATAGTATACTACCATCTTGCCTATGTCATGCCTCTAACGACATCACAAAGACACTTAAGACACCCCAAAGACTAGTTTTGAAGAAGAGAAGTCACTTGACAGGGAGTACAAACCTTTTTCCATGGAAAAAACACTCAAAAACTGAATTTTGGAGAGGAGCACTCCCCTACCCACTGTCAGGGAGTGTTGGCGCTCCCTAAGCCTCTTTGGGGGAGTGCTTGAGCACCCTATGCACCCTTTTCAGGGAGCACTACCCTTTTTTTGGAAAATTCTGGGTTTGTTGAGGCAAATCAGGGAAGAATCCCTCAACTCTTGAAGGTGGTTGGATTCAAATAGATGTTCAAGGCATGATCTTAGGGAAGATCCTCAACTAAAGGAGAGGAATCCTCAACTTATCCCAAAGATCTCTCAAGTGGTTGGACCTCTCCAAGGTTATATAAGGAGGCCTTCTCATGGTGAAATGTACATGGAAAAGATTGGATATGTGAAACTTATGATCTCATGAGTGAGATGTCATCAAAGAAATTAGTGGAGATTAACTGAGCAAAGGGGTTGGACAAGGAGAAATCGAAGAAGTTGTTTCACCTTGATTCAAAGGATTGTAAGTACTTTTACTTGTTCTCATTAATAATCAATGCTTGGCCTATTTCTTTCAAACTTATGCTTGTTCCATATGAGTTTGTCTGCAATAGATGGATCTATGTTTGAGCTAATATCAGTAGAGCAGGAAGTATTTTGTACCTTTGTTTATTTGACAATACCTATCAGGGAGCTCAGGATTGAAGCTCAGCCAGGACTTTGCAAGGACAAACGTCATTTATAAGGTACATATATTTCTCGTTCTCTTTCATTCATTAGATTGATTAGATCTAAAAGGAAGTCAGTGTCCATGTTAAGCATTTTATGTCTGGCCTTAGGAATCTAGAGACCAAGAGAGAATCCACTTGTCTGTAGGGGGATTCACCTACAATAGAAATTGGTGACTCCACTAAGGAGGAGATCTGATTTTTGTTTCCATTCCTAGATCTTGTTTTGTCCCTAGAGGGGGGTGAATCCGTATCAAGTACAGTTTAAAACCTTTTCAACTTATACTTAAACCATTCAACTATATCCAATGAGAAATGAACAATAGTATAAGAGTTACACCAATACACCACAATACACCATGCACAATATATGAGAAATAATCAATAGTTAATGTTCAAGGGAAGTAATGACTTCCAAAGCTAGCTACAGCTTCCAAATGTAAAGGGAGGGATAAACCTCCAAGAGAAAGATACAATCCTAAAATATCAAGAGAGATTTGAACTCTCCATCCTTTCCCCTTCCTTACACCCAAGAGTATATGAGAGATAATAAAACTTTACATTAAATCATCACCGTCAACCAATCATCACATAGAACCTGATAATGCTTCTTGAGACTTCTTCAATTTCTGCAATTCTTCAATTCTTGGAGTACTCAGATCGTGTAGATAATATTACTTAATGTATTCTCTAAAACTCCTCCAAGTTTCACTCCTTGAATCCTCCCCAAAGAGATGTTATAGAAAGAATGGTAGACTTTATTCAATTTTGGTCTATTCAAGAGAGTGAACTTGCACAGAATGCCCTGTGCTCAATAATTAACATCCTATTCTGAAACTCACTAACAAGAAACTAAAGTCCGTAATATTTCCAATGAAATTTGTCCCACTTCATTTGGATTCTCTATGAAGAAGTTATGACTGTTTTACCCGGAACACCTTAGAACACATCACCAAAAGACTTCATCCTCCCTTGAAATCCGGCCTTATTTTCTTCTTATCTCCTCTGAAATTTGACTTGTATCAAATGAATGTATAATGATGTTTATTTATACCATTTATGTCACTTCATTTTAACATTAGGGCCAACTTGACACTTTCTTATTTTGTAATTTTTTTCTTTAATTATCTTCAGGGCCTACATGTACTTCCTTCTTCAATTCACTTTGTCATCTTCAAAAATTCATTTATCCTCAACCATGAGGATCCACATGACGTGCCACATACCATCGGAAATAAAATGATGTATACTATCCATCCATGGGTGTTGTATCTTCATGTGCATTTTCCTTCATGTCCAAATACCTTCATCAATCTTGCAGTCCAAAACCCATGACTAGGGTTGACATCAATGACAACAACCAATCTTCCAACAATCTCCCCATTTGTCATTGACGGAAACACTCATGCTCCCCCTATCATCATGATCCCAATTT
>JASDQU010735763.1:79509-102109 GCA_032191745.1 Picea mariana | reverse complement strand
TTCTTCATCAAGGTCGTTATCCTTATATTTTGTCTTCTTTATGGCTTTAAAGGTTGCTTCATTGTTTGTATGGTCACTTTCTGTACCTGTTCTCATTTCATATGCCATAAGAGTCCCATGTAATTCATCCATTGTCATCTTGGTCAAGTCCCTAGTTTATTCAATGATGGAGACCTTAGCATCATACTTCAAGAGAAGTGATCTCAACACTTTTTGTACAACCAATGATTCATCGAGATCTTCACCTAATCCTCTAATAGAATTAACAACTTCATCAACTCTAAGAAGATAGGTTGCAATATCATCCTTTTCATTCATCTTCAAATTTTCAAATTCTGCTCTATGTCATTGAAGCTTGACCTGCTTAAATTTTGGAACACCTTCGTAGATATTCTTGAGTTTGTCCCATACCTCTTTAGCAGTGTTTCATCCCATCACTTTGCTAGAAATGGTTGGCACCAATGCTGCTAGAATAACATGTCTGGATTTTGAATTACAATTCATAAGATTCTTCTCATTTGGATCGGTTGGAGCATTATTTGGGATTACATAGCCATTTACAACTGAGTACCAAATGTCTACTCCCAAATCCGTTAGGTAATTTTTCACTCTATCACTCCAGTATGCATAATTTCTTCCATCAAATTTTTGAATCCCATTTGAAATGTGCTCATGGTCATCCATCTCTGCTCAGGATTTTCCTTCCAGTGGTTAAATTGTTCTGAAGGCAACCTGCTTTGATACCAATTGTTGATACTGAGAGGGGGGTGAATCGGTATCAAGTACAGTTTAAAACCTTTTTCAACTTATACTTAAACCATTCAACTATATCCAATGAGAAATGAACAATAGTATAAAAGTTACACCAATACACCACAATACACCATGCACAATATATGAGAAATAATCAATAGTTATTGTTCAAGGGAAGTAATGACTTCCAAAGGTAGCTACAGCTTCCAAATGTAAAGGGAGGGATAAAGCTCCAAGAGGAAGATACAATCCTCCAATATCAAGAGAGAGTTGAACTCTCCATCCTTTCCCCTTCCTTCCACCCAAGAGTATATGAGAGATAATAAAACTTTACATTAAATCATCACCATCAACCAATCATCACATAGAACCTAATAATGCTTCCTAAGACTTCTTTAATTTCTGCAATTATTCAATTCTTGGAGTACTCTGATCCTGTAGATAATATTACTCAATATATTCTCTGAAACTCCTCCAAGTTTCACTCCTTGAATCCTACCAAAAAAGAGGTTATAGAAAGAATAGTAGACTTTATTCAATTCTGGTCTATTCAGGAGAGTGAAATTTGCATAGAATGCCCCATGCTCAATAATTAACATCTGATTCTGAAAATTGCACACAAGAAACTATAGTTTGTACTCTTTCCAATGAAATTTGTCCCACTTAATTTGGATTCTCAATGAAGAAGTTATGACTGTTTTACCTGGAACATCTTAGAACACATCACCAAAAGACTTCATCCTCCCTTGAAATCTGGCCTTATTTTCTTCTTATCTCCTCTTAAATTCGACTTGTATCAAATGAATGTATAATGATTTTTATTTATACCATTTATGTCACTTCATTTTAACATAGGGCTGACCTGACACTTTATTATTTTGTAATTCTTTTCTTTAATTATCTTCAGGGCCTACATGTACTTCCTTCTTCAATTCACTTTGTCATCTTCAAAAATTCATTTCTCCTCAACCATGAGGATCCACGTGAAGTGCCACATACCACCAGAAACAAAATGATGTATACTATCCATCCATGGGTGTTGTATCTGCATGTGCATTTTCCTTCATGTCCAAATACCTTCATCAATCTTGTGGTCCAAAACCCATGACTAGGGTTGACATCAATGACAACAACCAATCTTCCAACAGATTATGTGTGGGGGCCTCTCGAGTTGATTTCGAACTTGTTATCCTGCCCATAATTTCGGATCGGACTATCGACTATACTCTCCCAGGGGCTGACTATGAGTTGGTGTCCCTAGTTTCCATAATCCTTAGGTACTTACATGAGGTGACGGTGAAGGAAAGTCTCACCGTACCTGGAACAGACATTGGTCAAACTCACTCGGGCTCCTTGGAGAGTGAATCCTTAATTATTGTGTGGAAGCTTGCACCAAGGTGAAAGTATGTTAAGTAGGTCACCATTGTAACTGTTCCACCGTATCCTATCCCCTTCTTGACTTGGTCACACGACGTTGGATTTCATCACCAACTAGTACGATCATCGAGAGAAGTCTTGTTTTCTTGGTTTTGATTCCTAGATTTTATTAGCGTATGTTGTTTCTTTTTGTTAGTTAGCCCTAGATTTTTAGTGTGTACTGTTATTCTCCAAAATTGAGCCTGTAGAAAATAAAGGTATTTTTCGATCATGTAGGATGCAAGGGCTGCCTCTGAAAGGCTACCAACCCTTACTTCCTAACCCTCTAGAAGACAACTACCGTGGAGAGGTAGAAAATCAATCTGACGTTGAAAGTGTTGTTACTCCTTTGTTAGACAATCAAGAAGGCACTTTGGCTACGATTGATAATCCCACTCCTCACACTACATATGTGTTGATAACCCCTCTCCAACCACTTTTACTTTGTTTAGACTCCCTTGGGAACATCATAGACGAAGAGGTCCCACAATTACCGGAGAGAGATTTTACCGAAACATATATGGGATCCACAGAACCAACCTTTGGTGATGAGTATAGGACTCATGTTCATCCTACCACTGCAGTAGATATGAATCCCACACCTACTCATTCTATATGGAGGACTTCATCAGGACGCGATCGTTATGAGAATTTTGAATCTATTCGACAACCCTTTCATCCTCATGATCCTCCTGGTGAAACAGGGCCATCCAGTCAAACTATCAATTACCCCATCGATCAGGTCATTAACCCTATTGTTGTGTCAGCACAAGTCTGTCCTAATGCTAGACTCATCACCTCTACTCATTCCCAAGGCACTTCGATCCCTACCCCTGCTTTTACAAAATTTCACTCTACAACTCCACATGTTCTGCACGATCTTGTTGGGACATCTTTGCACCAAAGAATGCAGACCCTTGCTATCCAAATACAACAAACTGGAGGGAAACCACCATCTAAAGGACCTATCCTTCCTGGAGTACCACCATTCTATGGTGACCCTACCCCTCCCAGGGGACAGCCCCCTTTTCATGTTCCTTCTAGAGGGCAACCTCCCTTTTCCAGTCATACCCCGGTCGTTAATCCTCCGTTGGCAGGGGGGCAACCTTTGTTTGCTGGAAACCCTTCAAAATCCTAGGGAGTATCTTCCGGAGGAACTTTTACCCAACCCCACGTTAGGGGGCACTCATATCATAACCCAGAAGGAGGAGTATCAAATCCTATTCCTTTCGAAATATCTTATGAACAACCTTATCCAGGCAGCATCCCAAACACCACCTGGAGTCCTCAGGGACAACAACCTTATCCTCCTCATAGTTATAATGTGTATCCACCTCTGGGATCTACTCCTTACCATCCTCAAGGGAAAAATGTTTATCCTCCTTATGCGAAAGAAAATCACCCAGATTATAATGCTCATAACCCACCGGGTTATGCAAATGTTTCTCAGTCATCATCAAATCCTACTTATCCTAGCCAACAACAACCATATGTAGGAGGACCTACTAGTTACAACTATCCACCTAACCCAGTTTATGGTCCTACTGGTGTTCCTGTGCCACACCAGTATCATCCACAAATTAACCAACAACTACCTTTCCTTGCGACTCTAGATCTCCTAGACTTGTCTTAGTTAACTAATGATCCTATTTTTCATTCACTAAACTTCCTTCTGATATTCCAAAATTTGACGAAAAATCTGGCAAAGATCCAAATAACCATGTGATGACTCTATTTGTGGTTTTCATCAAAATCCCTCATGGATGATTCTATACATTTGTGTTTTTTTCAGTGAACACTTACGGGCTCAGCAGCAAAGTGGTATATTGAACTACCACGTGCTTCTTTTCATGATTTCAATTCCCTTGCCATGTCTTTCCTCATGCACTTTCAACTACCTATTCACTACGATACGGGAACTGAACTCTTGACCTCCTTTCGTCAAACTGACTCCTTGCATATCTTTGACCATATTCATGAGTGGAGACGACGACGAAGGATGATCAAGGTAATCATTCCTGACATATTATTGGCGGAATGGTTTACTAAATCACTTTTAGCCTCAATTGCTCGCAATGTTTCTATGGGTGGCATGGTCACCGAGGAAGAAACCATTGCTTGGGCTTAGTACTTATATTTGGTTTATTCACAATCTGGTACTTTGTATGATTTTCTTCCAAATGTTGCTCGAGCTAATACTGATCCATCTAAGCCATCATCCTCATCTCATGTGGATGGCATTATTGGTTCCATCAAAGCTCAATCCACATCCCAGTCGACTGGAGCTGCACCTCGATATACTTACATGTCTACTCCTAGTTCGACCACACCCTCTACCTCTTCTCATACCCAAGTCTCTGAGGTAAATGCAGTTCAGTCTACATCCTTGCAGCAGACTGGAGATAAGAAAAAGACAAAGAATAAAAACAAAAAGACTAATAATAATGAACAACCGAAAGCTCAAAACCCACCACCTGCTAACGAAAATCAACCACAGCAGAAACCAAAGTTCCCATGTCTTATATGTGGTGATGATCACTACACTCGAGACTATCCACATCAGAATGAAGTGTCCAAACTCTTTAAAGGAAATTCCCAACCCGACGTGCTTACTTATCCTTTTCCTTAGCAGTAATCCATGGTTGCTCAAACCCCCTCTCCTGGGGGTAGTTCTAGCCATCCTCATGATGAGGCCTCTATGAGTGCACATATTTATATGTTTAATGGGATTAATTTGACCACTCTCTCTAAGACATATGACACACCAGGTATCCCTAACAAAGGAAAAGACACTAACAGTACCGGTACTTTATCAGATCCATCACCGTCCTCCGTTAGTCCTCCATCGGTTAATCCTCTGTCTGGACCATTTCAAATTGAGAAACCTACGTTCAAATCTATCTTACGCCCTCCTAAGAGCACTATCTGCAAAGATACCTTTAATCCTAGTTCACGTGTCGTTCAGAACTACAACATTGTTGAAGATTTTGCTCAAGCATCGTGTGCTATGTCTGCGTTAGAAGTTCTACAACACTGCCCGAGTCAACATAGAATTCTCTTGGCCACTATTGGCACTATTGATCCTGAGTCGTCCAACCATATCATGTTTAATCTAGAAAATTATGTGTCTTGACTCTCCCACCAACTTGCTTTCCAAGTTGATGTTGTTGTTCACAATCAACAAATCCACCGAACTATTCTGGATGAGGGAGCCTCAACTTGTGTCATGTCTTTAGTGTGTTGGAAAGGTTTTAAATCACCCACACTTAACAAATCCCCAATGATGTTACATGCCTTCGATGGGTGAGGTTTTCATCTCCATGGACTTTTGCAGTCCATGTCCATCCAATTAGGAGGCAAAACCATCTTTGTTGACATCGAGGTGGTCGATGCTCCCCTCGATTAAAATTTGTTGCTTGGAAAAAGTTGGTTCTATGCTATGACTGTTGTCACTTCGTCAGTTTTTCAATGTGTGCAATTTCCTCATCAAGGAAAAATTGTCACCATCAATTAGTTGGATTTTTTATACCTGACGCTCACGCTCCTGCTACCAACAATATTCCATTCTTGGGAGATCACAAAATCACGTATGAAAGCATTGGTGTTGGCTTGTTGAAAGATTCTAGCCTAATGGGTACCTTCCCTACACCACTTCCCCCCACTGCACATCATATTGCCATGATCAATATGATTTCGACTATGGTTTATCAATCCTTGGAATCATCTGACCCTTGGATTGTACCCAGTCCATTGGAATTTGATGCACTAGGTAACACCATGCCACTTAGCCTAGCCTAAACCTCATATGTTGCCATCCAATCTACCTCTCCCTCTTCGGGTGACCAACATCTCTTGGCACCCGACACTTATTCGATACCATCATGGTTAAATTCTTTTTCGTCTGCAATCGACTACATTTCTCCAATATTTCCTTCCAATGAATCCATAATGGAAATGCTTAGCCTCGATGATGTACCTTGGGATGATAGCCATCATCTGTCCTCTTTTCTTCCACCTCTCGAAGAAATTCAAGAAGACATACACTCTGTCTTCCCTCTTGATGTTGTCGATTTTCCACAATCTCCCATTCTCACACAAGATACTCTTTCTAAGGGGAATTTGAGCAAAATATCATCTATTATCATTATTGATATTTCGATCAAGGAAGGTGTCATGGAAAACATTAACCTCGAAGCTAATTTCTCACTCGAGGAAGTGGTCTCTTATACTGCTTTATTTAAATAATTTTGCAATGTCTTCACCTGGAGCTATCAAGAGATGCTCAGGATCGAATCGTCGATTGTTGTACATGAGATTAAAACCTACCCCCATGTCAAATCTATTCGACAGAAACTCCACCCAGTCCACCCTAAAAAGATAGCGGCTATTAAGGTAGAGGTTGAAAAGTTATTGAAATCTGGCTTCATTTATCCTGTCCCCTTGACAAAATGGGTTTCCAATATCATTCTGGTTACTAAGAAACAAGGGACCATTCGTGTCTGTGTTGATTATAGAGATATTAACAAGGCTTGTCCAAAAGACAACTACCCAACACCCTTTATCGACCAGATTATTGATAATTGCGCTGGTAGCGTAATTTTCTCTTTTATGGATGGTTTCTCAGGGTATAACCAGATTGACATTTTATCGGCTGATCAACATAAGACATCCTTCATCTGCCCATGGGGAACTTTCACATATCGGAAGCTACCATTTGGCCTTAAAAATGTTGGGGCTACGTTCCAATGAGCCATGTCCTACGCTTTCCACGATATCAAACATATAGCGGAACCTTACCTCGATGACTTACCCGCCCACTCATCCAGTCAATCCAACCATCTCGGTCATCTATGGGTATCTTTCTTCGATGTCAGTTCTACTGCATCCGTTTGAACCCACATAAGTGTATTTTCCCTGTCGAATCCGGCCGGCTTCTTGGATTTGTTGTCTCTAAGGACGGGATCCGGGTGGATCCCTTAAAAATTCAAGTTATTATAGATTTACCCCCACCTACAAACCTACAACAACTCCAAAGTTTGTAGGGGAAAGAAAACTTTCTTCACCGATTTATTCGTAACTACGCTGAGATCACTAAAGGCTTCATGCGATTGTTGCGGAAAGACGCCCCTTTCATCTTGGATGACACTGCTCAACGATCGTTCGATGATCTCAAGCACGCACTGACTAACACTCCTTTGTTACATCCTCCAAACTATACAAAGGATTATATCCTTTACTTAGCGACCTCTTCTTCCACTATCGCCATGGTGTTAGTTCAAGAAGACTCTTCTGGTTAAGAACATGTGATTTATTACATGAGTAAAAGTCTATCTGGACCTAAACTTTGTTACTCACATGTTGAGAAGTTAGCTCTGGCAGTCATCATTGTCATCCAAAGATTTTGTCACTACATTCTGTTACACACCACCACGGTTATTGCAGATTCAAACCCCATGTATCACATCCTAACACGTCAGGTGCTTGGGGGAAAATACTCTAAATGGATTGTAATCCTTCAAGAATTCAATCTTGAATTTGCCAAATCCAAATCTAAAAGTCCCTGGTGTTCGCAGAACTCATTAGTGATTTTCCCATGCTAATGAAGAAACTGAGCCTAGAGATTCTCTTCCTGACAAATCTTTATTCCTCATTAGAATTTCTGATCCCTGGTATGGAGACATCATTCTCTATCTCCAGACACAACGTTTTCAACCAGATATCTCTCACGAAGAATGTCGCTATATTCGCCACCACTCTCATCATTATCTTATTATAGGTGACACTTTATATCATTGTGGCATTGATACCGTCCTGCGATGATGTCTCACTCATGAAGAGGTTGAACACATCCTCAATGAATGTCACCTTGTATCTTGTGGCGGTCACCTTTCTTAAATGGCTACCGCCCAGAAAATTTTACGTGCCAAATACTTTTGGCCCTCCATCTTCAAGGATTGTATGGAGGCCGTCAAAAAGTGCCCACCCTGTGAAGTTTTTCAAAACAAGGCATGCACCCACCCTGCTTTGCTGCATCCCGTTATTCCCATCGGCCCCTTTTCAAAATGGGGCATTGATTTCTTGCATTGTAAGCCTACCTTAGTTGGGGGGCACGGTTATATAATTGCCATCGTCGATTACTTTAAAAAATGGGTTGAGGCTATGCCTACCTTTCTAAACGACGGTCGTACTGCAACCCTTTTCTTTTTTAATCACATCATCACTCTCTGTGGTGTTCCACAAGCCATTGTCACTGATCATGGTTCCCATTTTCAAAACCAGATGATGAATGAGTTGCATACCAAGTTGGGTTTTCACCACGAGAACTCATCTCCCTACTACCCTCAAGCTAATGGACAAGTTGAAGCTATCAACAAGGTCCTCAAAATGATGATTCAATTGATGGTAGGGGTAAACAAGACATCTTGGCATTTACAACTTTTTTCCACTCTCTAGGCTTATCGGACCTCAGTGAAAACTGCTACTAGATTCACTCCCTTCCAATTAGTATATGGCATTGAGGCTATCTTACCAATCGAGTGCAAAATTCCTTTGCTAAAACTTAAAGTAGAACTCATGCCCCACACTTCTGCTGAAGAAGAACATTTCTTACACTTGACTAGAATGGATGAAACACGTCGTGATGCTACTCTCGTTAATGAGACATATCAAAAGTGAATCAACCATCAATACGAAAAATCTATCCATCCTCGCATTTTTGCATAAGGAGACTTAGTCCTCGTATATGATCAAGCTCATGATAAGTTAGGGACAGGGAAGTTAGAACCTCTATGGCACGGTCCCTACATCATGAAACATGTTCTACATAGAGGTGCCTACGAACTAGTCGATTATGATGGAGTTTCCTTGGGTGAGCCCCGGAACAGGATTTACCTGAAGAAGTACTATACCTAGGACATCTAGCGTACATGATTTATACACTATTGTATTTTTATTTTTTGGTGTGTCTTTTCTCTTGCGTGCTTGAGTTTTTTCCTTGGCCACTTATACTATGTCTTGTGTTTTTCATGCACAGATGACATCTTCCTTTCCTATCTTTGTCGGGTTTGCAGATGGTGCTAGTCAACACACCCAAAACGTTTCCTCTGCATCTTGGGTCATTTACCACTCTAATGAGTTGGTTAGTTCAATAGGTATTTTCTTAGGATCGACAACTAATAACATGGCAGAATATCATGCTATCATTGGGCTTTTAACCGAACCATCCTCCCTAGGAATTTCTTGTGTAATTTTTCATCTGGGCTCTCAACTCGTGGTATATCAACTCAATCGTATCTATGTTATTCGCAACCCTATCCTTCTACGTCTCTATCTACGAGTGCGATGTCTTGAACGAATGTTTGATTTTATCGAATATTGGCACATACCAAGAGAACTTAATACCATTTCAAATTTGCTAGCAAATTACATTATGGATAGATATCTCACACATAGATAAGCTTTCATAAAGGAGATGAATCATATCACATATCATCATGTAAATTAAAACACATCACATAAAAACATCATTTGAAAATCTTTTGGCACTGTAAAAACTCAGAAATGTATATATATACGACGTGACTGAAAATGTTTGATTACATCAAAAATGGTACATAGATAGGCAAAACGTGGGTCCTCACACCCATAAACATCATCCTATAGACTATATAATCATCGGGAAGATCCTAATCTCCCTACATCACATTATGCTATGAGTAATATATCATTGCATGGGCTATTCACCTTAGTAGAGAGTTAAGACTCTTGGACACCCCCACAGTGTGTCTCTATAGATGTAGTCGTACTTCCTGCCTCTTGAGAGGAGGGATATCTGTTGTGAGGCCTTGGAGGTTTCTTTCAACCTCCTGGAGTTCTCCTGCTACTACCCCCTGATCAGCTACAACCTGAGCATCTCTGTGATGCCCCAATGCTGGCATATCTGCTGGATGTACTACTCCTCTATCTGCACGATGAAATCATACATTTGTTAAATATTCTTCTATGTACCTACAAAAAAATATAATATAACATTTTTAAAAATCAAAAAACACTTGTCAAGATTATTTTTGGTTTCTCACCTGATGCATCCCAATCCTCTCCTACTGGAAGGACCAAGTCCATGCTTCCCCAGAAATCCACTCTGGCATATGGAAAATCTTCTATCACAATCAATTGGTGTCTCAGCCAAGCAAAGAAGTCCCTGGTAAATCTAAACTCTGAATCGAATCCTAGTCTCAGGGACATGCTTGTCCATCGCTCCATACGTGGTTCTCCCACTGGTCGCATTGCCAATGCAATCTGAGGTTGCATCTAGGGAATGCGTTCTAAAAAGAATGAAACCAAGAATGAACCATACCCAAATTGCTTCTGTTGTCCTTCTCTGCATTTCGTGATTTGTTCCTTCACATTTTGAAGGAACCCTGCACTCCAGTTGAACAGTGTTGGCTCTAAACACTGTAAACCATAAGCCACTTGTGATATTGAGACTAGATGTGCACTGGTACTTCCTACTATTATTGTGATGGAAAACAAGATGGATCGAAGAGGCAAGTCTCTGATATCTTTGATTGCAATCCTACCTCCGACTAGCCTCTCTCCCGGGACACAATGGTTTTCTAGATACTCATCCACAGGTGTAATAAGTGCCCTCTTCCCGGATAAATCTATAGGATCCCCTCTCTTCAAAAGACCGGTTATGAAATATACATCCTCCATCTCTATGGTCAGAATTTGCGTCCCTATCTGGAACCCTTGCTCTGCAACATTCCACAACCTGATCATGTATTTGAGAAGAAGAATCTCCTTCTTCATCTTTTGCATTTTGAAATATTTGAGGAGACCGCAATTCCTCAACGCGACTCTCGATCGGGGACTTTGCAGAGCAGCCACATCATCGAGCTCATGTTCTCTTTCATTCCACTCAAGCATGTTGCCAAAGTTACCTGCAATTAACAACAAAATTCATTAAATCATGATTTCGGTGAATCTTTGGCAATTTTAAAATTTTAAAAAATGATTGTTTGTTTTTGCAAAAGAACAATACCCTTTTCATATGATCATCAGGACATCAATCCACCCTTACATTAGCCATTTAAATGTTCAAAAACTCAAAACGCCCTCCTCACATATTGAGCACACGTGGGCCATTTTTGGGCATTTTTCTTATGGTTTTTTGAGAAAGTGCCCCCATTGCCACTACATCAGAGCATTGGCACTCCATCCTTGGGTTAAGACTGGAATTTTCCAAGCCATGCAGTGCATACCCATGATTTCTAGGGAGCGATGATCTTTTTGGGCGCTTGGGTTGATCCAGGGCATAATTTTTCATAATGTTTTAGTGCCTTAAAAAAAAAATTAAATCATGCAAATGAAAGAGAAGGAGAAGAACACCAACCTGGTCCAAACGGTGAGGAAAATGATCAACCGTAGCTCTGGCACCGAACAATTCAAGATTCATCTCCAAAACACAAATTCTCCACTGTTACAAATCTCTGCATAAATGAAATGGTAAATGACAATTTTTACTCCTTTTTACTATTATACATTTCATTTTTCTCATATGACATAGTTATTTTTGAGTTTTTGGAAAATGTTTGGAGGCTTATTGGTCCCCTGGAATGCATTTTTGACATTATTGGCAGTTTTTGAAGAAGGTTTTTTCATTTTATCTTGTCACCTTCATGAGCATAGTCTTCATTCACTCTAAAGCTCAAAAACATGAGAATACGTCAGGTAAACTTTTATCTCTTTTTCGAACCCGCATGGATACACGAAAAAGGAACTCCCTGGAGTCTTCTTTAAACTCTTTTTAGACTCTCTAAACATGAAAAGATTGTCGAGTGATCTTGCTTCCTTTCCCACTCGTCAAAAGGTTTGAAAGGGCGTCTTTCAAGTGATAATTTATCTCTTTTTCAGCCTCACGAGACTAACATTATGAAAAAGGACAACATTGGAGTCATATTTAAGTTGTTTTCAGACTCTCTAAATATGAAAAACCACCGATTTTTCCTTCTCTGGACTCGTTAAATGATCATACATTGAAGGGCTCATATGAGACCGAACCCTTACTTCTTCCAGTTCGTTAAACAAAGGAAGAGGTATTTACTGAAGGTGAGTCATATCGAGCATGTGTTACCCTCCTTGAGCTCGTTAAATTAAAAAGAGGTACTTGTCTACCTGGATGGGGGAAAAATTGAAAGACGCAAGCCAAGCAGTTTTTTGAGAAAACTACCAGTAACTCTTATGGTCTCCCTTGAACACAACACTTTGTCTTTGCAGGAATTTTAATCCGCTGAACCTATGCACTAAGACAATCCTCTGGGTTTTTGTTACTCCTTTGGGTCACCTGATGAAAGTCACAGCATCCACTGCATCATCAAGTTTTGGTCCATATCAAGTTTCTGTTGTTGTGCCTCAGTGTTCAAGGGAAGTATCTTCCTCGAGAGTCAGCCATCACAAATATCTTGTTTCAATACTTATGTCAGTGCATGTTCATTTGATCTACCAATTACATCTCTATGCTTGTTTCGTGTCATTGATGGGGGATACATCAAGGCCCTCCTTTGATGAGTCTATTCCTATAGACTTCAACACATTATCCAGGAACTAGATTTAGAAACCAGTTAGTACCTTGGGACCTGCATGCCTCAATGGTAGGCCTCCTCGTGTCCGATAGTGGGTTTACATCATTGAATCCCGATCGGATGATTCCATGGATGTTCGACTTCAGCTCATCTATTCACTTTCATTGGAATGTACTAGAGTACCTTAGGAACCATTGACATCAATGGTGATCTCCCTCGCGCTTGTTAACGGTTTACCTCATTGACTAGTAATCAAGTGGTTTCTGCCATGTTCGACATCAGTACATCTATTCACATGGTTAGATTTGCACTACATAGGGATCGGTAAAAAGACCCTGGGTTGAGTCATCACTCTTATTTGTACTTTTCCCAGGTTGCGAAGGAGTTCTCTTGAACTATGACACATATATTGTTACATAGATCCACTTTTTATTGGTCGTGGCTATGTCTTGTCATTTCATAGATTCACTGTGTATTCTTTGTGGCTATGATCAGTTCAGATCATGGGAGTATATATCCACATTGTATCTTCAGTGGCTATACCATTTTTCAATATAATTATGGGTCCGCAGTGTATTTTATGGTGGCCATACCTAAAAAGTCTTTATCACTCAAGCATAGGTATGTCTGCCTTGGGTTTGAAACATGTCATAATATTTGTTTGATGGTTGTGTGCAGATTTTTTTAGTTTCTCTGCATCCATGCCCTTGCTCGAAAAAGTTTACAAAGTACTTCAGTCATTATCGTCTTCTAACTTTGTACATTGGGGGCCAATCTGTTACAGCTCAAAATTACCCACTTCGATAGTGTCGCAAGTGTCATCATTACAAGTGTTGCAAGTGTCACAAATAGTATATTTCCATCTTGCCTATGTTGTGCCTCTAACGACATCACAAAGACACTTAAGACACCCCAAAAACTAGTTTTGAAGAAGAGAAGTCACTTGACAGGGAGTACAAACCTTTTGCCATGGAAAAAACACTCAAAAACTGAATTTTGGAGAGGAGTGATCCCCTACCCATTGTCAAGGAGTGTTGGCGCTCCCTGAGCCTCTTTGGGGGAGTGATTGAGTGCCCTGTGCACCCTTTTGGGGGAGAGCTACCCTTTTTTTGGCAAATTTTGGGTTTGTTGAGGCAAATCAGAGAAGAATCCCTCAACTCCTGAAGGTAGTTGGATTCAAATAGATGGTCAAGGCATGATCTTAGGGAATATCTTCAACTGAAGGAGAGGAATCCTCA
Organism: Picea mariana; assembly: GCA_032191745.1. Lineage (NCBI taxonomy): Eukaryota > Viridiplantae > Streptophyta > Pinopsida > Pinales > Pinaceae > Picea > Picea mariana. The sequence continues at coordinate 88,119 of JASDQU010735763.1, read as the reverse complement.
ACTTATCCCAAAGATATCTCAAGTGGTTGGACCTCTCCAAGGTTATATAAGGAGGCCTTCTCATGGTGAAAGGTACATGGAAAAGATTGGAGATGTGAAACTTATGATCTCATGAGTGAGATGTCATCAAAGAAATAAGTGGAGATTGATTGAGCAAAGGGGTTGGACAAGGAGAATTGGAAGAAGTTGTTGCACCTTCATTCAAAGGATTGTAAGTAATTTTACTTGTTCTCATTAATAATCAATGCTTGGCCTGTTTCTTTCAAATTTATGCTTGTTCCATATGAGTTTGTCTGCATTAGATGGATCTATGTTTGAGCTAATATCAGTAGAGTAGGAAGTCTTTTGTACCTTTGTTTGTTTGACAGGACCTATCAGGGAGCTCGGGATCGGAGCTCAGCCAGGAATTTGCAAGGAAAAACGTCATTTATAAGGTACATATATTTCTCCTTCTCTTTCATTCATTAGCTTGATTAGATCTAAAAGGAAGTCAGTTTCCATGTTAATCACTTTTTGTCTTGGCCTTAGGAGTCTAGAGACGAAGAGGGAATCCACTTGTCCGTAGGGGGATTCACCTATAACACCAACCTGTACCTCAACCTGTACCATCAACGAGTGCATCAACCATGCACCAAATATGTACCAATCATGCATCAAATACACATAAACTATGGCTCATCAATATGTACCAACATCATCAACTATACACTTCATGTATGTGCCAACTCATCAACTACTTGTCTCAACCATGTACCTCAACCAAAATACTTCATCAATTTCATCATCCAAATCTGATTTGTAACCATGTAATAGACCTGGCATATATGATCACATACCTACAAACCTTCCTTAACTTTAACAACAAGAGACTAGCATTTTCATCAAACTTTACTTTAGTCTCACATGACTAATTTTGGATTAGTCAACAACCCTAACTTGAAATAATCATAATTATGTACTTGTAATGAATAAAGATCTGAAAATAGTACACAATGTTATTCAGTTTCTTGTCTTCGATTTCTCTAGGTTTCACTTCTTGGAACCTCCCAGAAAAGGAGTTATAGCAAAAATAGCATACTTGATTGAATTATGGATTATTCTAGAGATCGAACTTGTAGAGAATGCTCCGCACAAAATATTTGTTGTATAGATCTGAAAAATAGTATACAACATACTAAAGATTGTACTCTAACCAATACATTTGGTATTACTTAATTTGGATCTGTTATGAAGAAGTTATGACATTTTTACCTAAAACACATGTTTTAGACTAGTTTCGGGACTAGCCACAAACCCTATTTTCCATGGAGTGTAACTCCAAAATACAGCAACCCACAAGATGAAATTTTTATCAGAACTACTTGGATATGTTTCCTCAATAGACTCCATATTTCTTGGTCTGAATCATTCTAGAAAAAAATTTATTGCGAAAATGGTGAGATTACCTGTAAATAACATACCATAGAAAGCATCATCAAAAGAATTTATCCTCTCTTGAATTTCGGCCTTCTTTACTTCACCTTCCCTCTGAAATTCATCTTAGATATCCTTTGGTTACCTTAGTCACTATTAGATATTCAATATTCTCAAGTGTAATTAAATGAGAGACTCTTGCCTCTTATTTATACTTTTACGTAGCTTCCTCAAGGGGTTACCTTCTAACCATATTAAACCACTTTCCTTATTTTAGGGCTAACCCACTTCTAACCACTTAGTAATTTCTCCATTAACTTTATTATTTAAATAATTTATTTTGTATCCAATTTGACTTATAGTACACTCATCACCTCACTTTATTATTTAAATAATTTCTTCTTTGCAACCACTTTGACTACTTTGACCTTTTGGGGCTTCTAGATGACTCATGAGGGTTCTCCAACTTCACATGGTCATAACTCTCTAACCGTGAGNAGTTATGTGACATTCCACATACCACCAAAAATCACATGGCATGTACTATCCATCTCGAATAGTATTATCTTCAAATATATTAAAACTCATACTATTATACATCAAAAAAACTTGGGTCCATTACCCAAACCTTTGTGCTACCAAAATTCACTATCGAACTTTCTTCAAGGGTTGACATCAATGACAACCAACCCAAATAATCAAGACTGTCCCCCTTTGGCATTTACGGAAACACTCTAATGCAATATTGAATTCATATCACTCATGCTCCCCCCGTGACCATTGATCCCCCTAGAACCACGCCTATGTGCTCTTTCTCCAAGCATTTACCTTTGCATTTGATAAATCTCTCCCCCATTGTCATTAATAGCAAAGGTATATTTCCATCCAGGGCTACTCCCTCTAACTGAACTTTTCTTGAAACTGATCTCCCAACATGAAATTTCCTATTTATGTTTCTTCCTTGTGTAAATCTAAGACATATAAGATAAGCATTCAAAAGCATTCATTTTGGAGTAGAAATTACTCCGAGTCTCTGGTGAAGATACTCAAAGGCTTCCCGTGGAAGCAGTTTTGTAAAGATGTATTCCACTTGTTATTTTGTGCCCACATATTCAACTTCAATGTTCTTCTCTGCAACCTGTTCCCATAGAAAGTGATACTTTATTGGAATGTGCTTCATCTTGGAGTGCATCATTGGGTTCTTTGAGATACTGATGGCGCTTGTATTATCACAATAGATTGGAATGGGCTCATCATACTCAACCTGTATATCTATTAGAGTTTATTTCATCCATAAAACTTGTGTACAACATGTTGTTGTTGCAATATAATTTTCTTTGGTTGTCGATAAAGATATTGATGATTGTTTCTTGCTTAGCCAAGATACTAAACACTCACCCAATTAGAACGTTTCTCCACTAGTGCTTCATCGATCATCAATGCAACCTGCCCAATCTGCATCTTTGTAGGTAATAAGTGATAAATCCTTTCCTTTTGGATACCATAATCCAAACTCTTATGTTCCGTTGAGATATATGAAAAACCTCTTCACTGCTAAGACATGTGATTCCTTTGGTTCTACTTGAAATCATGCCACTTGTCCAACTGTCTGCATTACATCTGGTCTGGATGCTGTCACATATAGTAATCTACCAATCATTGACCTGTATTTCCTCTGGTCTGTAGACTTTGAATCATCATCTTTTCTCAACTTTCAACTGGTTTTCATAGGAGTGGTAACTGGTTTGCAATCTTCCATTCCCAACCTCTTTAGAATTTCTCTGATATACTTAGTTTGAGAAACAAAAATTCATTGGTTTCTTTCACATATCTAAAGACCCAGAAAGAAGGATAGTTATCTGACTAATGACATTTCAAATTCATTATGCATATACTTTGCAATTTTTTTTCTTAACTTGTCATCAATACTTCCAAAAATAATATTATCAACATAAAATTCAATTAATAAAATACTATATTGAGTTACATTGATGTAGAGGTTGTTGTCTGCACTTCATTTTATGAACCCTTCATGCTGTAGATATTTATCCAGTCTGGATTACTATGCTCTAGGAGCTTGTTTTAGACCATAAAGGCCTTCTTCAATTTACACACATAATTTGTGTTCCATCACAACTGAAATCCTTCTGGTTGTTCAATGTATACTTCTTCTTCAAGTTCCCCATTCAGAAAAGTTGATTTCATGTCCATATAATACACTTTAATATTCTTGGAGCATGCATAAGCTAAGAGCAATCGGTTTGTTTCCATTCTAGCAACTGGGGAAAATGTCTTTTCAAAGTCAATTCCTTCAACCTGTGTGTATCATTTACATACCAATCTAGCTTTGTTCCTTGTAACATGTCCATCTTCATTCAATTTATTTCTGAAAACCCACTTTGTGCCAATCACATTCTTATTATTTGGTCTTGGAACCAATTCCCAAGTGTCATTCTTCTCTATTTGATCCAATTCTTAATCCATGGCCTTATTCCAGAATTCATCCTTGCTGGCCTCTTCAAAATTGTTTGGTTCAATCGTAGATAAGAGTGTTAGGTGCATTTGTTCTAGTGAACTGATTCTTATTCTAGTCTCAACTCTTGCATCCTTCTTTCTGATAATCTGATCTAAAGGATGATTCTTCTGTACTCGTTTTCTAGGTATCTTTGGAGGCACTTGCTGAACTTTCTCTTCTACTTTTGTCTGACCTTCTTCATCTTCCCTTTATACTTATTCTTCATCTTCTACTTCTTCTTCATAAAGTTGTTCCATTGATTCATTTTCTTCTTCCTTTAATTCTCGTCCCCCTGTTTCATCCATTGTTACATTGATTCTTTCCACAATTTTGTTCAACCTCAAATTGTAACAATTGTATGTTTTCCTTGTGCTTAAGTAACCAACAAGTACTCCTTTGTCCACACGAGAGTCAAACTTTCCCATCCTGTCATCTTCTCTTTTGATGTAGCATTTGCTTCCAAATACTCTGAAGTGATTCACATTTGTTGGTTTTCCTTTCCACAGCTCGTAGGGAGTTTTTTCATTGTTGTTTTTTAGCATTACTCTGTTTTGAATGTGAATTGTTGTATGCACTGCATGTGTCCAAAAAAAAAAAATGTCAATTGGGAATCCATTAGCATTTTTTGAGCCATTTCGTGTGTAATTATCATCTATTATGATCATGTTACTTTGTCTCTGAACCACTCTATGAACCAATCTATGAATCTATTCTCTCGTCCGTTGTCATATATCTTTCCAATCCTGCTAAGAGTTCTTACGAATCCATCTATGTCCATATGGTCCAAGACTCTACTGCACAAATGTTCATAATGATGACCCATTTATCATTATACTATCATGAAGTCTCCACTACTACAACTAATTAATCTATCAAAATGTACTTCTACTAACTGACTTCTTTGCATCTGTCTACTCAAACTCTGCAAGTTGCTCGAAGGATGGTTCTTTGTTCTATCACAGCTATCACATAGACTCCCCCTGTCTAATATTTATATTACCTGGGAGTCTCTAAGACAGATGGCTCAGAACAATTCCTGCTCTGATGTGTATCCATCATCATCTTCATTGGTAGATTCATCATCTCTTTGATCTCTAACACCTTTCTTTCTATCTATGGATTCATCTTTCACTACAATGCCTAAAAGTACAATCTCTTGAACTTGTTCCTTATTTATGTGTCCTTCTTTTCTTTCAGTTATTTTCCAAACCTTTTTGTATCTAACATCTTTCTTTTTCTCTGCGGAATTTTCTTCATCTTGTTTTATTTCCAATATTGCAATCTCTAGGACCATTTTTTCTTATCCATACTTTCTTATATTTGATATCAGTGTTCTCTTTCATGGATGTATCGATCATGCTTCTACAATCACTAGCTATGTGGCCATAGTTATGACATTTGTAACACTCAATGTTACGTAGGACCACATAGGCATTTCTTGCTTGAACATTTTTTTTATAATCCCTACAATATGCAACCTTATGTCCAAAATTAGTACAATAAAAACAATGACCATAAAATAAATTTGCATACCTGGGAGTGAATGATCTTTTTTGTGGTGTAGTCCTTCTGAAGTTATACCTTGATTGATCATGATAATGATTGAAGCTTTTTTGTGGCTTGAATGTGGATGGTGTTATTTAAGATGTATCTTCAATAGTTTTCTTAGATTCCATTTGACCATGATTCATTCCTTTGAGTACTTCTGCATAACTCTTTTTATTTTCTTCATTCTTCTTTTTTAGCAACCTAGGGTGCTTCTCTTCATTCTCTATAATTGATGTGGATTTTTTTGTCTCTTCAACGTTCTTGTTGAGCTTGGCGATTTTAATTCTCAATGTGACAACTTCTTTTTCAATCTTATCAACCTCTTATTCTTTATTCATTATCTGATACTTCATGACTTCTTCTATTCTTTTCACTTCTTCAAAATGAATTTTTAATGTGATTATTTCTTCTTCATGCCCTTTCTCTTCTTGACCAAACTCTTCCTCAAGCTGGTTTAGATCGTTAGTTATTTCCTTAAGATGATCTGTCAATATCTTCTCTCTCATTTATGCTTCTTCCTTCTATGTTTCTATGTTTGCTTCCAAACACTACTTTTGATATTCAATTTTTTCTTCGATCTTTCTGGCTTCTTCTAGCTGAGTTCTTAAGTTCTTAATGAACTATTGGGATTCTTCAAAAATGTGAACACTTTCCTTTTGTTTCATCAATTCTTTCTTGAGTGACTTGTTTTCTTCTCTTTCTTTTCTTAGTTCATCTAAAGCACTAATCAATTCTGTTTCATAATTGTCTTATTTTTCAATTAGTTTTTTTGTCTCATTTCCTTCATGGCATTCTATTTCAAGATGTCCGAGTTTTTCACAATTAAATCAAAACAACATACCTCTGTTGATTATGTACTCTTCATCTTCTGAATCTGTTTGACATGGTGAACATATTTCTTCTAGATATGTACCTTCATCTTATTTGAAATTTTATGAATCTATGATGGGTGAATAATATATGTCATGTAACTTATCCCAAAGTTCTTTAGTTGATGAACATTTACCAACCTTTTCTCTTACTAGATTAGGTAATCCTTCCCAGATGAAATCCATTGCTATTTTGTTATTCTTCTTCAATTCCTTCTTGATTGTAGTCTTTTCCCTTTTTGAACTATCATATATTGTAATGACTAATAGCCAAATATAATTCCCATGTGCCTGTAAAAATACTTTTGTGCTTTTTCTCCATATCTCATACTTTAACCCATTCTGACCATTAAAAAGTGGTACTTCATTCTCATAATAATCCATGATCTCCTTCCAGTGGTTAAATTGATTTTTGAAAGAACTTGCTCTAATACCAATTGTTGGACTACTGAGAGGGGGGGTGAATCAGTAATAGAGAAATTTAATCCTTTTAACCATTAAATGCAATTGTTATATCAATGTAGCATTATCATCCAATATTTGCAGAGTAAATAAATAATGAACAAATGAGAAATCATACACATACACAGTACACCATTGCTTTTATGTGGAAACCCAAAGCGAGAGAAAACCACGGAATGTTTTTTCTTATATGTATTTAAGAATTACATTCATTGGAAGCACCAACTTCCTTTGTTTTCCAGTTGCAATAGGAAGGAGGCTCCAACCCCCTAGTTTCTTAAGCTACAACATAAAGGAAGTTCCAACTCCCCAATTCTCTGGCTATAACCAGAAGGAGGCTACAACCCCCCATGTTCTCTAGATGCAACCAGAAGATGACTACAACCACCTTTCCTTTCCCCATCCAACTGCCCTATCGTAGAATTAGAATGTTTGAACCACTGTCACACTATCACTGTGAGATATACTGTTGTAAACCTATACCAATCAACTTGCACTAAACAACCTGTAACAACCTATACCAAACAACATGTGATCACCTATACCAAGCAACCTGTAATCAACATGTACCATAAACAAGTGCATCAACCATGCACCAACATGGACCATCAATTATTGCATCAATCATGCACCAAATATGTACCAATCATGCATCAAATACACATAAATTGTGACTCATCAAGATGCACCAACATCATCAACTATACACCTCATGTATGTGTCAACTCGTCAACTACTCGTCTCAACTATGTACCCAACATGTACCTCAACCAAAATACCTCATCAATTTTATCATCCAAATCTGATTTGTAACTTTGTAATAGACCTAGTGTATATGATTACATACCTGCAAACCTTCCTTAACTTTAACAACAAGAGACTAGCATTTTCATCAAATTTTACTTTAGTCTCACATGACTAATTTTGGATTAGTCAACAACCCTAACTTGAAATAATCATAACTATGCATCTGTAATGAATAAAGATATGAAAATCGTACATAATTTTCTTCAGTGTCTTATCTACAATTCTCCAGGTTTCACTTCTTGGAACCTCCCAGAAAAGGATTTATAGCAAAAATGGCATACCTTGTTGAATTCTAGATTATTTTAAAGATCGGACTTGTAGAGAATGCCCCACATGAAATATTTTTTGTATAGATTTAAAATTGGTACAAAACATACTATAGAATGTTCTCTAAACAATACATTTGGTCTTACTTAATTTGGATCTGTTATGAAGAAGTTATGAATTTTTTTATCTAAAACACATGTTTTAGACTAGTTTTCGTACTAGCCACAAACCCTATTTTCCACGGAGTGTAACTCCAAAATTACAATGACCCACAAGATGAAATTTTTATCACATCTACTTGGATATGTTTCCTCAACGACCTCTAGATGTCGCAATCTGAATCATTCCATAAAAAAATTATTGTGAAAATGGTGAGATGACCTGTAAATAACATACCTTAGAAAGCATCATCAAAATAATTTATCCTCAAATTTCGACCTTCTTTACTTCACCTTCCCTCCGAAATTCACCTCAGATATCCGTTGGTTACCTCAGTCACTAGTAGATATTCAATATTTTGAAGTGTAATTAAATGACATACCCTTGCCTCTTATTTATACTTTTTTGTAGCTTTCTCAAGGGGTTACCTGTTATAACCCTAAATTGCACTATCCATGCTTACCTGGCATCAGGCCAACTCATTTCCCTTCATTGCCAAAGCCATGCTGAACAGACTCTTCAAAAACCTCTTAAATTAAGTAACCCGTGCCCTAACCTATCACTAGGTGC
>JASDQU010735763.1:41856-54857 GCA_032191745.1 Picea mariana | reverse complement strand
ACAAAATGCATCGGTGCATATATAACAATATAAAGCACCAGGGTGTTTAATTACTAACCGCACCGGTTTTCAAGATTTGAAACAAATAAAAAAATTATATGATATTGATGTTCCAAAATAATTTAGCACACTAGTGCATTGTCTAACTAAATGCATGTATGAATTATATTAATAAACACAGTGGTGTTTCGAAAAACTTTAAAAAAATGACTTTTTTTTTACAATTGAAAATGGAGCTATTCATAAAGTCCTTTAAAATAGTAAGAAGCTATTCACTCTTTCATTATTTTGCCAAAATTTACATGGGAGATATTTGTAAGAGAGACATATCAGGGAGCACAATGGAGAAAATAATACTTTGGAACAACATAATTATTCATAAGATCAGAATTTGAAGGGTATGGTGGTTCACTCAAAATCCTTTTGGAGCAACAAAATTATTCAGAAGATGGGAATTTAAAGGGTTTTGTGATTCACTCAAAACACTCTATAGTAAAAATTTTAAATTTTATTGTTGATTTTAATAATAAATATTTTTACAATTTCTATCCCCATTTAATTTTAATTAAAATTTAGAAAAATAAAAATAAAATAAAATGCATACTTACCTTAAGCCCTTGCTTATTCTTTCTTATGTGACTACAAAATTTCACCTTAGGGTTTCACTCCTTCTATCACTTCACAATTATGGATTTTCATTTTGGGTATTTTAGATTTAATGCGTTTTTGTTTCTATATATAAGGTGTTTGGCATGTGATGGAAGAGAACCACTTATTGCATTGGATCCAAACCCTCTCAGCCTTGTCATGTTTTTTTTTTTTAAATGGTTTCTGGTTATCGGTGCACCAATTTGACTATAATGCACATGTGCACTCATTGATAAAGCACATCAGAAATGTTGTAACATACTTTAAAAAAAAAAACGTTCTTCGGTGTAATTTTTTTCGATTATTTTTTTTGTTCATGGTAGTTTTTTTTTTCATTTTTTACAGTAATCACGGTGTTTTTATCCATATATATCAGGGTAAAATCATGAAGATGGGTAACTCTTTTGCCTATTTTATGACAAAAAAAACTATATTTTCACAAGTTCTTCAACTTTCGATATACAAAAGCATTTTGTTTATTTAGAATTTCACTTTATAGTAAAAAAAAAACTTGTGAATAATTTTGTTAGCTTTCCAATGACTATTTTTCAATTTTTTTTATTAAGATTTGATATGTCAATTTGACAATCGTTTAACAATATGTTCCTTAAACATGAAAGGAATGATAACGAGTTATTTTTTCCCACAACAATGTATCTATTATTAAACTTATATTTTTAAGAAACAAAATATACTACAACAATCTACAGAGACTCTGTTTTATTATGACTATAAATTTGAATCTAATGGATGAATATTATAATTTATAGAATTTTTTGAAGTTGACCAAGATAAAAAGGTTGCATATTTCAAACACATGTTTTCCTACACCTTGTATCTATCTTAATTTTTACTTAAAAGTAAAATCTAAAAATACCCATTTGAAGATAATAATTTAAGGATTATGAATATCAATTTTCCATATTTTTCCATAATTTTCTACTGTGTATTTTTAGAGATATGGATTTTTCATTTCAGTGAATCATAATCTCACCTAAAAATATTATGTAGTGAATTTTTTATAAAATTAAAAAAAAATAGATAAAAACAATGAAAATGAAAACAAATTGTATTCAATGAAAGTAGATTCAATTTTTAAAATGTTGGTATCAATTCTGAAACCAAATTATGAGTATTTGTAGGAATCTTCTACCTCAAAAGATCAAGTAAGATGGAGAGAATTTGCAGTTTCTAGCAAATAGTCCCATTTTCAGGTTTTCATCCAAACTATTATTTCGGTCAAAACCTAGTTTTTAATGGAATCCATTAAAAAAAATGTTTCGGTCGAAATATGCTTACCATAGGAAAATAATTCATCTGAAAAACATTGTACACAAATTTTGAGGGAGTCGTCAAGGCAACGTTCAATTTGACATGCAAATTTTTGGCCGAAAAAATTCCTAGCAACATTTTTTTCGGTTGAAAAATTGCCGCTAGGAATTTTTGAGACCTGATTGTCACGAAAGTGTTACCCACCTTCATGATTTTACCCATAAAGCTTTTGTAATTTAATTATTTTTCCTATCAATGTGTTTCATGTATCGAGCGCATAGGTTCTTTCATATATTTTTTTTTTTTGTAAATAAGATGAGTAATTATATTAAGATCCTGCAAAATCTGAAGCAGAGTAGCACAATACATATCTAACCAGGCTGCAGTTACTGGACTGCCCCAGCCATGGGGAAATCAGTCCAACCAGCCTATCCAAACCACTAGTCAAACGAGTTATAAGTTAAAAGAGTACTACTACTGTTTATCATCCAAGACCTGGAAACTCTAAAGACTAACATATACTAAAAGTTTAAACACTTGGCTGGTAGTCGGACCACGTGGCGTGAAGGTCTCCTGGCCAGGGCTCTTCCTCGATGTACATCGGCCCATCGTCCCACTGCTTGCCATCATTCTCATTGTGCTCATCTCCCTTGGTGTTGTCCCCGTGCCCGTCCTTCTTCCATCTTTCTCCTGCTGGACTCGACACCTTGCATTGATCTTCACCCTTAGCTGCCTTGGAGTCCTCCATTGGACTGGTTTTGTCAGACTCGGAGAGAAATGCCTTGTGTAGGGATGATATGATTCTAAGAAAGCTCACCACCTTTGCGTCCATGGCCTGGAGGCGATAATTTAAATCCATTACCTCTTGCCTTAGTTCAAAAACCAGGGCATGCAGTACAAACAAGCTTTCTTTGACTCACGCTCTATCAAAGGATTCATGGAAATGTGGAGCTTCCCTCTCAGACTCACCACAAAGAGAGGGGTTGTCACCCCTATCACCCAAAGGGTCGTGAAAGGGCATGGGGTTAGAGGGATACGCTAGGGGATCTTGGGAGAGCCGCAGGGTTGAAATTGGCGTGCGCGGAATGACAGCCATGGAATTGAATTACAGGATTTGCAAGGAGACAGGAGGAGACTTAGTCTGTTGGCATGGGGATGACTCAGTGGAGGTCGAGTCGGGAGGCATGATTGAGGGTCATCGAGGCTTCCAGGGAGCACCTCTCCTCGGTCTGCCTCTGGGGTGAGTCATTCAATGCTCAATGCAGTTGTCTAGAGGAACTAAGAGCAGGCGATGGAGGAGTATAGCAGGGGCCACTTCATGCCAATGGAGGAGAATAGAGAAGAACCCGTGCTACAAAGGGATGAGCTCTGTAGCTACCATAACGAAATGCGCTCCAGACATAGTGAACCGGGTTAAACGAATTCACGGCGGAGGGGAGAGGACTGTCGCATAAATGTGCCCTCACTTCAGATTTATGACCATTTATGCTTCAGGTAAGGTGGTGGGCTATGGCACATGCCCATCACGTGGCGGTATGCCACGATGCCCTGTACCTTCGCCCAGTGCTTGCCATGCTGTGTCCTCTGACACCCCATCCGGGGGTTCTTTCATATTATTAAAGTGCACAAGAAGCCTGTTTTTTTTTTAGTAAAATATATTTAATATCCTCTCTATTGAATGATACAAGTTGTACATTGATAAAAACAATGTGTGAAAATAGTTCAAGTAAAAAAAATTATGATCGACACAATGATAGAACATCCAAAAAATAAAAAAACACAAGTTCTTAGTAAATTCTATACAAAATTAATATGTTTTAACTATATGCAAGGTTAACTAATATGTATTGGTTATTGTATGTCATGCAGAGCCACAAAATGAGGAAGCTCGATAATATTTTTTGTGGTCTAACTGTGAAAGAGCGTAAAAGATTGATGGAAAAATTGTTGAAGGATGAATCAGGTGAATGAAAAAATACTATTCAATATGATTTCTTTTTTGAGTTTTCATTAATAATATACTTAAGAATATTATATAACATGTTTGAAAAAATCTATTAATTCACATATGTTTAATGTTCAACAGGGATCAACAACGAAGGAATGAAATCTCCTCCTAATAAAACAAAAATTATAGAAGATGTAAATGATGATGAATTGGTCCTTAGCTCATCTGGAGTGGTGTTGGAGGTTAATTAAAGGGGGGAAATATTTTACAAAACTATGGGGTATATAGTGGATCAAATGTATAGATGTACTTTCCACTTATAATACATAAATTAATCCAATGATTCCAAGAACTAGGTTATGTCTAAACTACATGCAACATTTCAAGAGAAATGGTCAATAAGACCTGCCACACTTGCAATAGAAAAAACATACAACAACAAGGTAAAATCATTCAAAAAGTAATATTTCTAAAAATATTTTTTTAGAATAAGTATATATTATTACAAAGAATTCATTTATTAATATCAATTTTGTTATATTTAGTTTTCATATATCAATATAAAAATATGTTATTTTCATGTTACGTTTTTATCCAAAATATGCTAGTAGGAATGTCCAAAAAAGTGTACAAGGAGATGGTCAAATAAACGGACATAATTTCATCATAGGATGAGCCATATCAACAACAATGTACTTCAAATATGTGAAATCATTGAATTTTTCTATTAGGTACATATAAATAAAAAATTTAGCATTAAATATTAATTTTCAAGTATTTTCTTGCATAAAATAAAACAATATGAAACCCATTCAACACATAAAACAGGATGACAAGGAAGAAAATGGTTGATAGCAAAGTTTGTGAGTAATTTTTATTTCCTTATAACAACTTAAGATTTCATTTTTGTATATTTTAAGAGGTTTTACAAAAACCCTCCTTGAATGTTTTCAAATAGGTGCTAACATACAAAGAAGAGCGATCGGAAGAATTGATTGACATTGGGTTAAGTATGGGTTATGAGTATATGTTGGCATATAAAAACTTGTTTGTGGAATTTGTAATTATCAATGTACTTTTACTTCTCTCATTTTATAATTAATGGAACAAACAAAATCTTTTATATTAAATCTATGATTTATTATGGGGTATAAAACTTGTCGGAAACAAAGTATGGAAATGTGCCAACATAAGAGTTGTTGACAAAAGGCATGATATTTGGTTTTGAAAGAAGGTGTATCATTCAAGAGTCAATTCTTTGTATGGTATGTCGTTTTTCAATTTACATTCATGTATATTATGTATTTCAATTTTCATTATTCTCACCAATGTAGATACACTCATTACACATTATTTTTAGTTTTGTAAATGAAATTTGAAGAAGAGGAAAACAATTCAGGCAATCAACAAAACATTCAACCAAATAACCCAAGTCATGGAAGTAGCTCGAGCACTAACAACACTTCCAAGAAAGAATGATCATCAATATATTTGAATATCGATGCAAGTTGTATTTTTTGAAATAATTGTTTGTGAAAATCAAACATTTTTTTTAATGTAATGAACATAGTGTCCCAATTGAAAGACAAGGGGTTACCAATAAGTGTCTCATTTTGTATGACAAAGAGCCTCTTATTCATATACAATAAAATTCATTTTATTTTATTCTATTGTGTTGTCCAATGTCGCTATGAAATGTTGCATCGCTCATTAAATATATAGATGATTAAATATTATAATGAAGATATGCGAAATCTGATGACATAACAAATTAATCGAAACATCATATCCAAATACACTACAGAAAATTTGATTTATATGAATACCATTATAATATCTATACCAATTTTTTGATGAGAAATGGAATTAAAAAATAACAATAATTGCACTATCACAAGTCGATGTTTATAAAAAGAGAAAATGAACATTGATGCATTTAATGCTAAAACGCACTGGTGCTCTAATAAAATGCACACCAATGTTGTAATACATTGAACCAACACCAATCGTAATATTATTTTAACAAAAATTATAATAATAAAAATTGGCCTTCGAGAGTGTTTAATTAAAACTACGCACCCATGCTTCTGTATTAGACTTTAGCATTGATGCATTCTAAATTTCATACATCGGTCAGGTTTTTCTCGTAATGCATCAGTGCATGGTATCATAGATTTGAACGATGCACTTTTATTATTAAATCACCTACGCGCTATTATTCAGGAGAACACAAGTGCCCCAATATTTTTTTGACTGCCCTCGTGATTTTGGTGAAATTTAAGCATCGATTCTTTAAGTTTGAGAATGCACCGATGTGTATACTCCAGGAAGCACACCGCATATAAAAACATCCGCTAAAACCTTCGACTACCCATGTTTTTCTAGTTATAATGAAATTTTTTTATAATCTCTGCAAAAACATCTACTAACAGAAACAAATGTTTTAATAGAGTTTTTTTTTACAATTTTTTTCAATTTTGTGACACTGAAAACCTCCGCTATAACTTCCACTACAAGGTATTTTCCTTGTAGTGTATCCTCCTTGGTGAAGGAATAACCCCCTACACAAAGTCCTCCCATTGCAGAAAGAATCACTTAGACATAGACATCCATATCCACATTGAGTAGAAACATGATGCATGACAACTCTTTTATATCATTACCCACTAGGAGTTAACTATAGGTGATGTTGGCGGAGGGGTTGGTCCTTTAATCCCTATAGTAATGTCCATCTGGAAGAGGGAACATTTATAGACTAGGTGTCCATGTTACCCCCATATATGCTTAAGAAACACATAAACTTGTTATGGGATAACATAGGCCACTAGATATGAGATTTTCATGGAGTTTAGTATCTTGACCATCTTTATGTTCTCCATTGATTACACATACACAGTGAGATACATATATGTATGTGTGTGTGTGTGTGTGTGTGTGTAGTTTGTTCTATATTTTTTTGTATATATAATTATATGATATTTATAGTTTATGTTCATATAGCATATCTTCGACATTGGTAGATGCATCATTACTATTTCCCACTATTGATGAAGTAATAGAAACAACCTGCTTGTTTGGTGTAATTCATAATTATATATGCAGTACCTTTGATAAATTCATCATTGGTCTCTTCTTATTCTCTAGCAATATCACTGATCTACTACTATTTTTCTACATTTGTAAGATATGTGTTCTATTTCTAAAGGTTGAGATACCATACAATGATGAACAATGTCTATTTGGGGTGGATAGATCACACCCTTCATAGGTATCATGTGTCGATTTAAATCTTGTTTAAAATGTGTATGTAGGTTGGTTCATTGAATTCCAGGTCACTCATATCACCGCCATCTCATTCAACACTACCAACATTCCCTCCATCATTTTTTCTCAGCTACATGGAAAGTATGGTCCTTGGCCACCCTGCTCTAGCTCTTGGGATATGACTTTCTACCCTAAGGTTTATTCCATTCCTTGTAAAATCCATGGGGAATTATCATCACACACCGCCTCCCACCTTTTCCATCCCATCCATCCATAGTGGCTCACCTGTACATTCCAAAATTTTCAGTTCCTTAACATTCCAAAATTTAGAAAATGGATGGTTGTTGAGGTCTTAACATAGCCTTAGGCATGTGGAAGGAGGAAAATATATTTTATCACAAATCATGGAAGTGTCTTAATGATTTTCTATGTGAAATCAATGAGTGAGAAGTTGTATAGGAAAAGATATGAGAAAAGTAAAATAGCCTAAATACTATTAAAAAATAATACCACTCATTTAAGTAGCATTTAAGAAGCAAACCTCTTGATTTCTTTAAGACCTATAATCTTGAATCTTTCTCAAATTAATTTTTTCCTTTCATTTTTCTCTTATATTGAATTGAAATTCTCACATACCAATTATGTTGCAGACTTCATCAATGTTACAAGCTAAGATTGATATTACATGCCAACAGACCAACTTTTCATAACTTATTTTTTAATGATTTTTAATCCAATGTTATTATATAGTGACACATTAGCAAAAACTAGCCACCTTTTTAGTTTCTAATTAATGATATGCACTGGGATTACTTCAACTTCATACATGAATGCATTCTTTCTATAGGTAATATTCAATGTCACTTCCTCCTAAATATATGTTATTTGGAGAATGTCCTAAATCAATAACATTATTGTCATTGTAGATGATTAAATGATGACGATTTAATATTCAAATCTCAATGACAAAAGTAACAAAATTACATTCAACTCTTAAAATTAGTCTCTCTTTTAATTTTATATATTAAATACTTTATCATAATATTCTTATATATATATAATAATAATAAGACTTCTTTGTTTGTTGGATAAGGGAAACAAACAAGGAATCCCCTTAGCATAGCTATTTAACTGCACATATCCTATCCTATCCTACCTTCTTTATATATATATATAAATTATTTACTGAAAGCTTTTATCAATACATTCATTTTCTCACATGAATATTTTTTAATGCTTAATATTTTTTTCATATTATTCCTTTTCTGGACCATGTGATGGTCTTGCATACAGATTGGTAGATTTATTGAAGCATATTTTGGGCAGTGTTTGAGTGTGCCAAAAACTCAGAATAAAGACACATTTATGGAAGAGAAAATTCTGATTCTATCTTGAAAGGCACCTCTGTGTACTTCAGTCTATTTTCACACTCATAACAACCAACAGTTAGTGTGCCCTTTGTTGAGGGATTTAAGCTAGCAGTAAGGGCAAGTTTATTGAAGGCACTACACTTTATTCACTCACACAAGTGGGGTGCATTAAGTCAGTACTTTTCAAATATGTTTCCCTTCTTTCATATATTGAACAATAGCTGAGAAAGTGATTTTGTGGTGAGGAAGTGCATAGGGCTATTTCATTTCTTGCATGCTTAGAGAGGCATAATCAAGGCCTAGATTGAGAATGCCCTTCAGAATATTGACATGGGTCAACTAGAAACCCTTTCACAAGGTCAAAGGCCCACCTTCAAGGAACCCTCCACCTTATAAGGTAAATTAAAAGGGTTTTATGACATGATCGAGGTTATGCATGCTAGTAAAGAGAAGTGCTCCACTACCTGCAGAGTAGATTACCTATTTTAAGGAATGAACATACTAGAAGAGATTTACTTGAGGAGTGATAGAGTTAGGAGATTGGCATGCAGCAACCAAGACATAGTTAACACTTTCTTTATGCAATTTTCATCATGTTTGAGGAGAGCCTAGTTTTGAGGAGTTTTCTAGATGAAGCTTTATCATATTTTATTGTAAATAAAGGCCATGCTTTCACCCAAAGAGGCATCCAAAGAACTTTTTTTTAAGGATAGATGCATGTATTTGACTTTTTGGAGTAGAATTCGACTTGTTTTCATTATATATGAATGTAATTCAATGTATTAGAGGTGATATGTCTAAGATTTTTAGAGCCAAGGAGAAACATATGCACATACTTTTCCTAAATTGAACATAGAGACAGTTTGCAGAATTGTGAAGCGATTCTCGTGATTTGATCATTGGTATGAGTCTTTTTATTCAATTGTGTAATGTTTCTCTACTGTATATGATAGATTTTATGATCTCCATACTGTAATTGTCTTCATAGAATGCACACAAGGTATTTGATAGGATTTCACAAAAGAATGTAGTTTCATGGACTACAATAATTGTAGGCTATGTTGAGGATAGGCAGAGTGATATGCCATTGAAACTCTTTTGACATATGCAAGTTACATTAATGGGACTAGACTCTGTCACTATCTCTATCATTCTACTAACGTATGCCTACTTGGCAGCTCTGCAACATGCTAAGGAGATCCATGGTTACAACATTAGAAGTGAATTAGGTTTTAATTCTTGTGTTGAGACTTCACTCATTTATATGTTTGTAGAATGTGGTTATATAGAAAATGTATGTCTTGTGTTTGAAAAAATATCTCAAGGAGATATAGCCACATGGAATGCAATGATCACAGGGTATGATATGCATGGACATGGTGGTGATTCCATTGCAATCATTTATAATATGAAAGAGGTAGGATTTATACCAAACCATATCACCTTCACAACTCTTTTGTCTTCCCGCAACCATGCAGGTATTATAGATGAAGGTTGGAAATCCTTTGATTGCATTATTTGAGATCATCATAAAATTAGGCCTACCCCAGAGAATTATGCATGTATGGTTTTTCTTTTTGGCCATGTTGGGTGCTTGTATGAAGGCCATGGGTTCATAAAAAGAATGTTGATTGAACCTAATCCTAGTGTATGGGGGGTTTTATTTGGTGCTTGCGGAGTTCATTGCAAATTAAACCTTGCGTGGGTGCAACAAAGTTGAAAAATTTTCAACTATGGGTGCAGTGGTGTGACAGTTATCCTTTGTGAAGGAGGCCCTTAAGGCATGGGTGTGGTGAGTGTAAGTGAGAACGAAGGGGGAATTGAAGAGGTTTAAATTATGAAGGCCTTAGCACTATCGATTATGTCATGAAGTATTTCCACAATGAATGGTAACTTATATACCCAACATGACATGCTTGAGGGAGAGAAAAGTATATTGGCATATATGAGTGATCTTACTAGAATAGAGACTTCAATATTTAATGGGATCTAAGAAAAAAAAAGTGTTTAATGGTTCCTCCAAGAGTGGGGTGTCCTCCCATATATAAATTTTAACCCATTCTATATCTTCCCACAAGATGGAATCATTCTTTATGAATAAAGTAACCCAATCCTCAAACAAAAGATAACACCTCTAAAATGTGTTATGTGTGTGTTCTAAGAGGTGGAGCTCCTTATATACCTTGTTTTGAATACATCATTCATCAAATCTTCTTGGCCTAGGAGCTATCATAAATGTTGATTCAATGCTCATGATATTCCTAGAAATGTTTGCTACCAAGAGAAGGCCAAAAATCACTTCAATTTTGAACTCCAATGAGTCAATGACATTGATTTGATGTATATATAACCATAATTATACTTTATTATGCTCCTATAGATTTATAATGGTGTATAATACCTCATATCCATCTAAACCATTACATATGCTGCTACAAGTCTCATAAATCCATTGAAGTTAACTGCGCTTCTAAAGCCTTGTCTTGAGGTTCTACCATGCTTTCGGAAATTGTGTTCAAACTCTAGAAGGATTAGTAGGAAAACATGGAACAATATATTCCTCACATGCCATATTGACTTGGTACAATATATTCCTAAAACAACGATGTATTTAGTCTAGACTCTAATCTTATAGTAGATAGAAATGTAAATGCTCCAATATTTGTATAAAATACCCAGTTAAATTGGCAGTTATTTTGAACCTATGTACTATGGAATTCAACTTCGACTAAAGTGGGTGAGTGCATACATTGAGTTATCCAATTGTCCAACCAAAAATATTAGCATGCATGATATATGGAGGATCAAGTGTATACAATCTCTAGCTTCTAATATGCTCGGTGTTATGGAGGACGTCATGTAAACATAGGTTTGGTGACTTTTGGAGATATTGCTACATACATACTGTAATCCTAGTTTAAGTAGGGAAAGGATGGACTTATATGAAGGAAAGATAAAACCTTGTACAAAATATCGAATGCCTCATGCAATGAGCAATAACATCATAACATTCTTTCAATATATGTCTAGTTAACCTCACCTAAGCAAGGCCCCAAAACCTTTACCCATATGGTATAATGGGTTCAACAAGAGAGTCGATTCTTGACTTAATCTAAATCTACACGGAGCATTGATTATCTAATAGAGTACTGCAAAATTTCCCATTGTCAAGATCTTGTACCCATTTGAAATGCAAGATCTATATTAACTTGATTGAATGAGAATCTTAATTGCAAATAATTATAGAAGAAACCTCATTTTTTGACAATATATGATATATAACAAGGCCTACTTCCTATAATGGATACATTATTGTAACACACCCTATCCACCCAAGGACCAGGGAATGTCACTTACTTAAACACTTATCTTAGTTCTTACAACATAATGTAACACCCAGTATTCAGCTGAGGTATGTCACATAGATTTTTTTTTCTCTAAATACGTATATACACACACATGCATACATACATACAGAACTGCATGTAATTAAACATATACGTACAATGCTCTAGCGGACGCTTCACATATAAGAGATAAACAAATAGTTGTGTTCTATAAATATATGATTTTATACGATTTTCAGACTGATTTAATAGTGAACACAGACATATATGATGAAAATGTTTTGAGAAACGGCTCTGCAACTAGGGTTTGAGCTCTGACAGCCGCAGCGGACTGTGGCCTCATGATAATGGCCCCGCAGGGGCTCCCGCAAGGCCAGGGGGAGGTTCCGATTGGCATCTCCTACAGCCAGGTTACAGCAAATGCAAACACGGAAACCAAAGGGCAGCAACCGGCCTTTGAAACGCCTCCTGAAATGCGCGCGGAGCTGCTAGTTGAAGGCACATTCAAAGATCGAGACACGAATATGGATCAAGCTAAGGAAGATAGTCTCGCCATAACCTCGGTCCCTTGGATCCCCAGTAAGTGTATTCTGCAAGCCCCAATAGCCCCAAAATATGTCATAAATTCTCCCCGTATTGAAGTGCAGAAACAATACATGCAAGATCATGCCTTAATCGGAAAGTTTTTGGGGCTCTGGCCCTCAGAACGCGATCTTATCAAATGGATACAGTACTGGTGGAGGCCAAAAGGGCACTATGACCTCCAACTAGGATCAAAAGGGTTCTTCACGATCATTCTCCATAATCTGGAAGATAGGAACCGGATCTTTGATGGCGGCCCCTATTTTTTTAATTCGGCAGGACTCTTCTTGAGATTCTGGACGGAGAAATTCAGCCCCGGAAAAGAAGAATTTACCCATGCTCCAGTCTGGATCAGACTGTACTCCCTCCCCCAGGAATTCTGGTTGGAAGAAGTCCTAGCTGGCATAGGCAACACCATCGGCATATATGTTAAATCCTCTGAAGCCACCAAGCAGAGACGCTACACCTCTTATGCAAGAATCTGTGTCTATCTAAACATATCCAAGCACTTCCGGGATCTATTATGCTGGAATATCATGATGAGGACTGGACCCAAATCATTGACTACGA
>JASDQU010735762.1:417617-446178 GCA_032191745.1 Picea mariana | reverse complement strand
ACAATTGCATATATTGAACCCTACTTCTTTGGTTGACTTAACAAGAATAAGGATTTATGGATCCAATATAAGTGCAATGTGAATTTTGAATTCTCAACAAATTATATTGACAAAGTAGAGTTTGATGTGTTAGTGCAATGTGAACTTTGAATTCTCAACAAATTATATTGACAAAGTAGAGTTTGATGTGTTAGTGCAATGTGAATTTTGAATTCTCAACAAATTATATTGACAAAGTAGACTTTGATGTGTTACCTTTGGATGTGTGTTGTCATTTTTGTTAATCCATAGTTGCTCTAACAATGATCTAATATATTAGTGACACAATAACCACTACATACTAGTTAAAGAGTACAAGCAAGCTTATTTAGTGATGATCTGTAAAAACAATTATCACCCTTAGTAGTGAATTTAGTCACATATCAAATATGGTTAATTTGACCATAAGAATAAGACTAAATGACCTAAAAGAGGCCAATCAAATCAAGGGTGACAACAAATTGAAACCCTATAAACAAAGTCAAAGGAGACCATGAAATGAGATGAGAAGGGACATTCTCTATAGATGTAAGCAATGTGAGATTAATTGGTTAGGAGGTATATGACATAGATCTAAAACTATAATGTATGAAATGAAGCTATAATATAACACATATTTCAATTCATCACTATATAAAATTGGATCAATGATGAGGCTATTAAGGAGAAAGTGCATTTAGGGCATTATCGATGAGGTAAAAAAATCTTTCTACATTTATTGATTCATATAAAAAACAATGGGACCAAATCAAATCATGCATGACATGTTTACAAGTTTACAATTAGAAATCAAATATTTAAATAAAAAAGAGACAAGAATTATATACATAATGTAATAATCATAGTAATTCATGTGAAAGATTATGGGTGTGTGAAATGCTTATTCATGAAGCCTTTTGATTACAAATATAAATCCAAATTCAAATGAAATATATAAATTCATTTTAAATAAGTATATATAATTAAATTCAAATGAAATTTAAAATCAATTTTAATGAAATATATATAATTAAATTCAAAATTGTTCATGTCAAAGATTATGGGTGTGTGAAATGTTTATTCATGAAGCCTTTTGATTACAAATATAAATACAAATTCAAATAAAATATATAAACTCATTTTTTATTACAAATATAAATCCAAATTCAAATGAAATATATAAATCCATTTTAAATAAGTATATATAATTAAATTCAAATGAAATTTAAAATCAATTTTAATGAGATATATATAATTAAATTCAAAACTGTTATTTCATTGTTACATTCTTATTTTATATTATTTTTGATACTTGTATTTACATTCTTATTCTACATTATTTTTTATACTTCTATATTGTTAGACATTATTTCTTATTTATTAAGAAAACATAAACATAAATATGATTGTAAATATGGAGGAACACATTTACAATATGAGTAATATGAGATTAATATGATTGTTGAAGAAAATGTGCATAATAATCATATAATCATGAGATCCCTTACATAATAATCATGAGCACCGCTGGTAGACAAAGTGATTCAATAGTGAGGCTAGAAACATGAGAAATAGGGTTCTGTCATAAGCTACATTCATTATAGAAGTTTGAACTCCCACTGTATGCAACTTCTTTGCAGGGACATAGCCACTAGAATGACACTTGTTTAACTGGTGTCATTGTATTTTAACTGGTGTCAGTGCATTGTTTAACTCAACTCATGTCACTGCATTTTAACTCATATCACTGCATCGTATTGTGTGCAACTACCTCCACATGGTTTGGGCATAGGCTAAAGGGCGATTTGCACCTTTTTCAAACGCCCTGACATAAACCGTGGTCACTATCTTCATCCCTCGAAATACAAGCAGGATGCCACACAGATAAATCTTCCACGAGACACCAAAGTCATGATCACACCATAAGATTTTTATTGTGCGATACCCCAAAAGATTTTCATGGTACGATACAACGTGCATTAGATGTGATATTCACCCATATATTAGATCATACTCCTTGAAGATATAAACTAAACTAGCACAAGGTGGTTATATTTATTTAAAGATTGAGGGATTTTGTTTTTGAAAGGAAAATGAACACTTAAGAGGTTCCTAGTTAAACATGAATGGATGTATGGCTGGAGCATGTTGTAACATCCCGCTTTGGCACACTGAGAAAACTTATTCTTTGAGGACACTTGCTTGCAAGTGATCCAGACTATTATGATATTAAAACATGTGTCCTTGATTATGATGCGTTATGATAGATGACATGATGTTTTTTTGCATTGACATAGGCCGGTGCTATTGACTTGGTTTTACTGAGTGTGTAGGGTTTTGGACCTTGAGGATGCAAAGGCATCGATAGAACCCCTTGGATTCTAGATCGAGTCAGGGAGTGTGCTATTGGGGTTTGATTGTTTTACTGTGATTTTAGTACATTTGATTAGATGATATGATGTGGGCATGTTTTGACATGATTGTTGATGATGCAGACTGATGATAGCTTTCTGACCAGACTCACATATGGAGTAAAGGGTCCACACACGACTACCAGAGAGGTTGAGAGAGAGGTGTGGACAACAGCCCTGCCACAGCCTACTAGCACTCCCGCCATGGCTCGAACTGTAGGTTAATAATTACCTAGTTCGAGAGGACCCACGATGTCGCGAGGGCAGACTACGATGGTCACTCGCGATGATTCTAAGGGGTGCGCAATAAGGCGGGGGCATTATTCCTTAGAATCCCATAGTCTCCCACAAGTTCACCTGGTGGAGTATTGACTCCAGGGGTTATTGATGTCTAAAAATCAGTCAAGAAGCGAGTGGCACCCTTGGAGCATGTGGTGCATCCTAAAGGGCACGTCGCGCAAAAGAAACACTAGAGACGAGTGGCACCCTTGGAGCACGTGGTTCATCCTGAAGGGCATGTCGTGCAAAAGAAACAAACGAGGCGAGTGGCACCCTTGGAGCATGTGGTGCATCCTAAAGGGCACGTCGCGTTGATGTTGATGAAGGAACAAACCTAGATGTCCCTAAGACATTTAACACATTAAGAAATCCTTAAACAACATCCCTAATTAAATGTCACCTAGTTCAAAATCTAAGTCATAAGTCTAAAACTTCTCTAGGGGTAAAAAGTTTGTCTAACCTTAAGAAAAATACCCTATAAAAATAAAAAAATTTAAAAATTAAACTAAAAACCACTTAAGTAATAGTTCTAGTCTTCATTAAAATTTTGGGGTAAAATGAAGAGAGTAAGAATTTAATTAAAATCAGTGGATTTAAAATTTGGGTAAAGAAGAATTTAACTATTTAACTTGTGAAAGTGTAAAAGATATTAAATTATTAATAAAAAGGAAAAAGGGTTTAATTTGCGCAACTGCCATTTTGGCTCTAATAAAAAGGGGAAAGAAGGGAATAATATAAATTAGGAAACTAAGGAGTAGAGGAAACATAATAAGCGAAAGAAGGGAACTTATGGTAAAAAGAGAGGTCAACTTAGTAAAGAATCTGCAATAAAGAACCTTCTAAATTGAACTAAATTAGCAACATCATTTTAGAGAAAGTATTTAAAACCTGTAAGGGAATCTAGGGACACCTAGGAGTAAAAATAGGAGTAACTCTAGGTGGGTGAGGGAAATAATACAATTTAATAAATTAAAGAAAATAGTTAATGGAGAAACGTGGGGGATGAATTACACTTGTACGGAAGAGAATTTTTAGAAGATTTATTAGAACTTAAAGTAAATGAAATTTGGGGAAAGTGGAAAGTTCTAAAACTCTATAAAAGAGAGGAAGGAGGAGAAAGAAGGGGATCTGCTGTTAGCGTAATGTTACGCTGTCGGATTTGTACTTGACTGATTACTTGTGGGGAGTTGGGCTTTCCCAGCTCGGATAGGAGTGGTAGCTTGGCCTTGTGAGGCAAGATGTGAGCTAGATGTGCCATCTGGATAGGGTGTGGCCCCTTTGCATCTCTGGGGGCTAAGGGGGAAGCAGATTACCCCTAGCGATTGTCTGGGAGGTACTGGTGTAGTCTCGACGGTTGGCGAGCGGGAGCGGCACGGAGCGCGGGACGTCAATCAAAGTGGGCGACAAGGCAACGGTATGATTTATATTTTAGCAGAATGGAATGCATTATGACTTATGATGGGATCAGAATAGCAAATGCAAATGGATTGAATGGATGATTTTAATTATTTACTTGGAAATTATAATTGTAACTGCTATAACTGTTGTTTTTATATAAATCTCTCATGTGACAGGGTATTATTTGATGCATTCACGTACAATTTTATAGTACATATCTTCTTTTGTATGAAATACAACCAATAAGCTATTGAAGGGCTTCTTGATATAATATTGGCAAATAACCCTGTTTTTGTATAATATCCAAGTCGAATATAGTGCTTCCAATAGTAAATAAATATGGCTATAACCTTATTGCTTGAGGAGTGATAGTATTGATGAATAAGCTCTCGCGCTAACAGAGTATAGCTCTAGTTATAGAACGCTTTTACTATCTAATATACATATATATAGGAATCGCAACACCATTCAATTAATTAATATCATCTGAATGCCCCTTGAGTGAGAGTTTGAGTTGATCTGTTAATGGAGTATAACACCAGGATGGAATGCTTTAACCTATTTCAAATTTACTTCTTAACGCAGAAATTACCTAGTATTACCTCCAGGGTTATAATCGAAATTCCTTTCAGTTGTTAATTGATTAATGTCGTAATACCATTCACCTCCGTTATTTAAATCAGTAAAGAAAAATTTGATTTCGTTCTGGCAATGCATTCATTCCCTTCACGACGGTTGACCACTGCCAGCCAAACTGTTGACGCTAATTCGTGGGCAGTGTCCCTTGAATTCCACCTGCCAGAATTTGTTCTGCTCAAAGGAGATTCGTAAGCCTAGAGTCTAATTGATTTCCCCAACCCGAGATTCAATCACAGCGCATCATCACTGGAGGGTGTAGATTTTCTTAAAAATGTGAGATTCAGTGTTGTTAGCGTTTCACGTGGGGCTGCAAGTCCCAGCATTTACCAAGCTGTGGACAACGCTGAGCCTGTCAGTGGACAACCATGTTTAGTTACCCATGCTTAATGACCAATACCACATGGTATCCATTTTCCAAAAGCCAGTTAGGATGCCTGGGTTCAGGGCACTAAATTAAGGGATGATGGGTGAGATTTTCATCGTTGTGGCCTTGTTTGTTTGCTGAGTGGTAGGATGTTTCAAATGGTTATGTTTTTCTCTGATTGCTAAAATCTTGTATAGTTAATATTCTTAGAGGACATGTCTGGCGGTTGCACAGAAATTTATATGTTTAAATTTTATAAAATTGGTTTCAGTGATAGGCTTAGGTTCTTCTGTCTTAATGGCTGGTAATGAAATGATCATTCATTTTTATGGCCACTTCCAGTACTGCATTCATAAGAGTAGAATTAGTTCTCATATATGAGCGCAGAACAGCTTCAAATTTGCAGGGACAACCACCACTTGCATGTTTCATACCACCTTCGATGTTGATAACCTGTAGTTTTAAATTTTTAAATATTGACGAACACCTAATATAATGGTTATCCCCTAGTGCACAACTGGTGATACATTCCTGGTGCCGAGGAGAAATGGGTTCTTCTTATTGATTAATGAGGATCCATTCTTCGTCTAAGTTTACAATATCATTCTTTATTTTAGGCTTTTATTAAACTTTCCTTGTGTGGTGTACCTAAAATACACATAACCTTTGAGGTGCAGATCCTTGGTACACAGAGTGGATGAAGTGTAAACATGTTATAGAATTTAGTTTAGACATCCTTATATGGTTATGAATTGGCTTAAGTTTTTGTGATTAACATGTTCAGAATAATGAAGTATTTTCGTTTATTAAGAATTGGGTTCTTCTTACTAATTATTAAGGATCCATTCTTCGTTTAAGTTAAATAATATCATCCTTATTTTAAGCTTATATCAATCTGTCATTTTGTATGGTGTATCTAATATACACAACTATTAGCGTGCAGATCCTTGGTACACAGAACGGATGGAGTGTGAGTATGTTATGGAGTTTAGTTCTGATATCCTTATGTGGTTATAAGATGGCTTAAAGTTTTTTTTATGATTATCATGTTTAGAAGAATGGAGTAATTTTCTTTTTATAATAATAATAATAACAATTATTCCTATTATTAATACTATTATTTTCATTATGGGATGAAGATTTTTGTGTAATGATTGTTAAGAGGTGCATAATTTATTTCTGTGGGACATGGTTGTATATATCTATGTGATTCTTAGATATCAATTTCCAAATAGAATGCTCATGACTTGATAATAATTAAGGCATATTGAATTGGATGGTACTCTGACGACACTTGCAATATAAAATATTCACCAATGAATTTGTTTAAAGGATTATACCTCAGTGACATTTGCATTTATACTTGCTAGGTGGGCTCGGCTAGATGATTAACATAGGTTGCATTTATGACTATCTTGACTGGACGATTAATCGGGATAGTGGCGAAGTCATTTTCTTATGTTTCCTATTAAGGGTGCGGTTGTTCCCTTTTAGTTAGTATGGTTTTGGGTTGTAAACTGGTGATGTGCTTGGACTGCTTGTGTCGGGCGGGATGTAGACACCTCCATGTTCCTCAGAACAATCTCCAACCCTGAGACCTTAAATGGTTAAAATCGATGGGAACCTGGGCTTGAGCGTTGCTTATGTGTCTTGGAGGCCCTAACCATTGCAGGGTAGGACGGGCAGGTAGTTAGTCTTACTTATTGTTCGATTGATCATCATTAAATGCATGCAGTTTTTTTATTTGTTGTTTGATTGTTGTTCTTTACTGGCGGATGTTGATGTGCATCTCAGGTTGTCCTGTTGTGTTCGTCATTGTATGCGTATTGTTCGTCGTTGGGTGGTGACGCAGAGTCAAATGTGTTTATTACCCTTGCACACATGCACACACACAATATAAGAAGAAAAATTGTACTTGTTGTTTCAGGTTTGTCGGCGTAGTGAGAAGGTTCATTACATATTGTATCAGAGTGAGGTTCGACCCGCGACTTGGGATCGCTACATCTTTCGTTGACCTGATTTGATTATACTGTTGTTAATCAAGTTGATTGTGTGTGTGCAGGTAATCATGGTTAGAGGACACCCCGGAGGCAGACGATGGGGTGCTAGGGGAGGAGGCGCGACGCCTCCAACAACATCCACACCTGAGGGGTCTAACCCCCAAGGAGACGAGCAGGTTCTCGGGCAGGAGCAGATAGAAGTTAGCGATGTTGTCGGGATGATGAGATCTTTCTAGTGCATGTCCAAGGCGTTGATCATCCATTTGGACAGAGATGAGGCCAAAGCACCGATACCCACTGAGGTTCCGCCGCGCGCACCGACCGTTGTTGGTAGCATTCACCATGAACTCAAGAAGGTCAAATTTCTCGAGTTCTTTGGTGCCCCGGACGATGCAGCTGTCGAGGCATGGTTGGAGAACATGGTGATGTTCTTTGCACATCGCGATTATATCTCCAACATGAAGGTCCACATGGCGATCTTTCAACTGAAGGGGAGTGCTCTTCTATCGTGGAAGACACTCCTACCACAACTTTACATGGTCGTCGAAGATGTGTCATGGGAACTGTTCGAGGAATGGTTCCGAGAGAGGTACATTTCAGAGGAATTCATCGAGTGTTAGCTCAATGAGTTCAACACCTTAAAATAGGGAGGTCGTACGGTGCCCGAGCACGAGGCCCGTTTTATGGAGCTACTTCGGTATGCTCTGCACCTAACACCGAGAAACTTAAGGTCAATAGGTTCGTATTCAGCCTTAAGGGAAACTTGCATGCAAAGGTTAGGATTTTGATGCCTCAAACCTTGCATGATGTCGTCCAAAAGGCCCTCATAGCAGAGGAGGAGCTTATCAGTGGAGGTAAGACCAGGACTCCAACGAGATCAGCAGGGCAGGTTTCATCTGGAACACAATAGCACCAGACACCAGCAAGACATACGTTGGGATATCATGGTTTCCAGAGGGGATCCATTTTCACTACACCCCGGTGACCGCCGCCTCAGCAGTGGACCCCTTATCGAGGACCACAACATCAGCAGCAACAGTTTAGGTCTATTCAACAAAACAGACCAGGGTACTAGGCCAGTGCACCGTTAGCTTCTACTTTGGGTACCAAGACTATTGGGCCGAAGAAGGGGTGTTGGACGTGTGGGGAGCCACACTACCAGCGCGATTGCCCTGTGGAGAGGACCAGAGCATCCAGATCAGTTGGACCCACTACCATGAGAGATATGGGCAAGGCCCATCGGATTCATGCAGTGGTGAATAACCGCCAGGCAGACCACCATTCGACTATGCTCCAGACGACAGGTACCGTCGCTAACCAGACCCTTAGTATTTTGATAGATCTCGGTGCTACCGAGAGTTTCATTTCTGGTGCAGCTCTAAAAAGGATTAGGGTAAAGGAAGTCGAACAGGACGAGTTTAGCTTCGTAGAGATGGCTTTGGAAGACAAACATAAGGTTGGAGGAAAGGTTACAGGCTATGCCCTTAACCTAGGAGAGTTTGTCACGAGGGCCAACTTGTACGTTACGATCTTAGGATCTTATGATGTCGTAATTGGTATGAATTGGTTGGAATCGTATGAGGCGATATTCAACTATAAGACGAAATGATTGAGCTTGATCGATGACGAGGGATAGAGACGTGTGATTGTAGGATGGAATCAGGGAGTTTCCCTGAGGTTTGTCTCTTTCTTATAGTTACGGAAGAGTATGCGCAAGGGGTGCAAGCTTTATGCGATCCTTACGCTAAACGAGAAGGGAGTAGCAGAAGGTCTATAACACCTTTCGGTGGTGAGAGAGTTTGTAGATGTGTTTCCAGAGGAGTTACCTGGGATGCCGCCGGAGAGGGAATTGGAGTTTACCATAAACCTAAAACTGGGGACTGAACCGATAGCAAGAACGCCTTATCAGATGTCGACCCCGGAGTTACAAGAGTTGAAAATGCAACCAAAGGAGTTGCTCGACCTAGGACTGATACATCCTAGTATGTCACCGTGGGGTGCACCGGTTATTTTCATACGAAAGAAGGACAGATCGTGGTGACTTTGCATTGAATATTGTAACCTGAACAAGGCCACAATCAAGAATCAATATCCCTTGCCGAGAATTGATGATCTGTTCAATCAAATGAAGGGTGCGAAGGTGTTCTCCAAGATCGATTTGCGATCTGGGTATCACCAGTTACGGATCAAGGAGGATGACGTCCCTAAGACCGGCTTTAAGATAAGGTTTGGACATTACGAGTTTACTGTTTTACCGTTTGGACTGACAAATGCCCCAGGGGTATTTATGAGTTTGATGAATGGCGTGTTCCGAGAGTACTTGGACAAGATCATCCAAGTATTCTTTGACGATATTTTTATCTACTCTCAGACAACGGAGGAGCATGATGAGCACTTGCGCTTGGTACTACATTGTTTGCGAGAGCACAAATTGTATGGGAAGTTGTCCAAATGCTCTTTTTATCAATTGAGGATTCACTACTTAGGGCATGCCATCTCCGGCGAAGGCATCGCCATGGATCCAGCCAAGGTCAAGGCTATTATGGAATGGCCTGTGCCGACGAATGTCATGGAAGTGCATAGCTTTATGGGTTTAGCAGGATACTATCGACGATTTGTCGAGGGATTTTCGAAGATAGAAAATACGATCACATAATTGCAGAAGAAAAACTAGAAGTTTGTTTGGACCGAGAAATGCACGGAAGCATTTCGGAGGCTTAAGGAGTTGTGAACAAAAACGCCGATACTAAAGGTCCCTGACATGGACGTGGACTTCTTGGTATGCACAGACGCATCCAAGGAAGGTTTAGGCAAAGTCTTGATACAAGACAGACGAGTGATTGCTTACATTTCGAGGAAATTGAGAAGGAATGAGGAGAACTACACGATGCACGATTTGGAGTTATTAGCCATCGTATATTCCTTGAAGGTTTGGAGACACTACCTTGTTGGAAGAAAATTTGAACTAAAGACTGATCATTGTGGACTACAACATCTTTTTACGCAAAGCAACCTGAACGCGCGACAACGACATTGGTTGGAATTGCTTAGTGAGTACGACTTTGAGATTAATCACATAAACGGAACAGTGAACCGAGTGGGGGATGCTTTCAGTTGGAGACCACGCATCTTTTCGGTGTTGCCTCTTCAGATGAATCTACATGATAAGATTCTCACTTTACAATGTGATGATGACTGGTACAAGGAGGTTGAGGGTTTTATCGGACAAAACACAATGATGGTACCACGATATGAGGGATTTTCATTTGATAGCGATGGGTTATTGAGGTTTAAAAGTCAGATTTACGTACCGCCAAACGACGAGTTGAAGATGTTAATCCTGAGCGAGGCTCATAGAGCAGTTTACATGGCTCACCTGGGGGTCACGAAGATGAGGGAAGACCTTAAACCCTTATTCTTCTAGAAGGGAATGAAGTCCGACATAGTCAACTATGTGGCCAGATGTCTAGAGTGTCAACAGGTAAAGGCTGAACATAGACGCCCAATAGGATTACTTCAACCACATGCCATCCTGAAATCAAAATGGGAGGTTATTTCGATGGATTTTATTGTTGGATTGCCACTGACGGTAAGGAGACATGACTCGATTTTTGTAGTAGTAGACACTCTGATGAAGAGTTCTCACTTTATTCCTGTGCGTATGACATATCAGGCACCTGACATAGCTAGAGTTTTCATTAGTGAGATTGTGAGGCTGCATGGCATGCCTAAGAAGATTATATCCGATCGAGGATTGGTGTTTACTGGATGATTTTGGATGAGTTTCTAAGAGGCCTTGGGAACCCAACTTAACTTTAGTACTGCATACCACCCCGAGACTGACGGACAGACCAAACGAATGAACCAGACCTTGGAGGACATGTTGCACATGTATGTGATGGACCAACAAAAGTGTTGGGAAGAATTCTTGCCTCTAGTAGAGTTTTCTTACAACAACAGTTACCAAAGCACCATTAAAATGGCACCTTTCAAGTTTCTTTACGGGCAATCGTGTCGGATGCCCTTGAGCTGGGATCGGCTTGAGGATAGGGTCCTGGTGGGACTAGAAGTGATCCAAGAAATGGAAGAGAAAATGTAAACCATAAGACAAAGGATTAAAGAAGCGCAGGATCGACAGAAGAGTTATGCCGATGCACACCGAGTTGACTGTAGTTACGAGGTCGGCGATCGAGTCTTCTTGCGGGTTAAACCGCATAAGAGTTCGATCAAGTTTGGAAAGGGAGATAAACTCTCTCCTAGGTTCATGGGACCTTTTGAGATTATGGACAGAAAGGGGCCCATGGCCTATCAACTAGCCTTGCTTGATTCCTTGAGGCGTATGCATGATGTTTTTCATGTGTTTGTTTTGAGACATTATATTAGTGATCCTACACATGTGATTGACATGAGTTCCTTACAGGTATTGGATGAGGGAGCGCTCACGGCTGAACTGGTACACATCTTAGATCATCGCATTCGATAGTTACTACGTCAAACGATAGACCAGGTCAAGGTCCAGTGGGACAATTATAGTCCTCTCTCGGTGACCTGGGAGGACGCATATGACATGTGCCAGCAGTTTCCATTTTTGTTTGATAGGTAAACATATGATACTGTCATACACTTATTTCGGCATTTATACTGAGAAACTTTGGGACGAAGTTTAGACCAAGAGGGGGTGTATGTAACATCCCGCTCTGGCGCACTAAGAAAACTTATTCTTTGAGGACACTTGCTTGCAAGTGATCTGAACTATTATGATATTAAAACATTTGTCCTTGATTATGACGCGTTATGATAGATGACATGATATTTTTCTACATTGACATAGGCATGTGCTATTGACTCGGTTTTACTGAGTGTGCAGGGTTTTGGACCTTGAGGATGCAGAGGCATCGACGGAACCCCTTGGACTCTAGATCGAGTCAGGGAGTGTGCTATTGGGGTTTGATTGTTTTACTGTGATTTTAGTACATTTGATTAGATGATATGATGTGGGCATGTTCTGACATGATTGTTGATGATGCAGGCTAGCGATAGCTTGCTGACTAGACTCACATATGGAGTAAAGGGGCCACGCATGACTACCAAAGAGGTTGAGGGAGAGGTGTGGACAACAGCCCTGCCACAGCCTACTAGCACTCCCGCCGTGGCTCGAACTGTAGGTTAACGATTACCTAGTTCGAGAGGACCCACGATGCCACGAGGGAAGACTACGACGGTCACTCACGATGATCCTAAGGGGCGTGCAATAAGGCAAGGGCCTTATTCCTTAGAATCCCTTAGTTTCCCACAAGTTCACCTAGTGGAGTATTGACTCCAGGGGTTATTGATGTCTACCAATCAGTCAAGAAGCAAGTGGCACCCTTGGAGCACGTTGTGCATAGTAAAGGGCACGTCGCGCAATAT
Source organism: Picea mariana (assembly GCA_032191745.1). Classification (NCBI taxonomy): domain Eukaryota; kingdom Viridiplantae; phylum Streptophyta; class Pinopsida; order Pinales; family Pinaceae; genus Picea; species Picea mariana. Next base: position 433,660 of record JASDQU010735762.1, on the reverse strand, counting down.
AAACACAAGAGGCGAGTGGCAGCCTTGGAGCACGTGGTGCATCCTGAAAAGTACGTATCACAAAAGAAACAAACAAGGCAAGTGGCACCCTTGTTGCACGTGGTGCGTCCTGAAGGGCACATCGTGTTGATGTTGATGAAGGAACAAACCTAGATGGCCCTAAGACAGTTAACACATTAAGAAATTCTTAAACAACTTCCCTAATTAAATGTCGCCCAGTTCAGAATCTAAGTCCTAAGTCTAAAACTTCTCTAGGGGTAAATTTTTTGTCTAACCTTAAGAAAAATACCCTATAAAAATAAAAAAAATTAAAAATTAAACTAAAAACCACTTAAGTAATAGTTTTAGTCTTCATAAAAATTTTGGGGTAAAATGAAGAGAGTAAGAATTTAATTAAAATCAGTGGATTTAAAATTTTGGTAAAGAAGAATTTAACTATTTAACTTGTGAAAGTGTAAAATATATTAAATTATTAATAAAAAGGAAAAAGGGTTTAATTTGTGCAAATACTATTTTGGCTCTAATAAAAAGGGAAAAGAAGGGAATAATATAAATTAGGAAACTAAGGAATAGAGGAAACATAATAAGGGAAAGAAGGGAACTTATGGTAAAAGGCGAGGTCAACTTAGTAAAGAATCTGCAATAAAGAACCTTCTAAATTGAACTAAATTAGCAACATCATTTTAGGGAAAGTATTTAAAACCTGTAAGGGAATCTAGGGACACCTAGGAGCAAAAATAGGAGTAACTCTAGGTGGGTGAGGGAAATAAGACAATTTAATAAATTATAGAAAATAGTTAATGGAGAAACGTGGGGGATGAATGACACTTGTATGAAAGAGAATTTTTAGAAGATTTATTAAAACTTAAAGTAAATGAAATTTGGGGAAAGTGGAAAGTTCTAAAACTCTATAAAAGAGAGGAAGGAGGAGGAAGAAGGGGATCGGCTGTTAGTGTAACGTTACGCTGCCAGATTTGTACTTGATTGATTACTTGTGGGGAGTTGGGTTTTCCCAGCTCGAATAGGGTGTGGCTCCTTTGCGGCTCAGGAGATTAAGGGGGAAGCAGAGTACCCCTAGCGATTGGCTAGGAGGTAATGGTGTAGTCTCGACAGTAGGCGAGCGAGAGCGGCATGGAGCACGGGATGTCAATCGAAGCGGGCGACAAGGCAACGGTATGATTTCTATTTTAGTAGAATAGAATGCATTATGACTTATGCTGGGATTGGAATAGCGAATGCAAATAGATTGAATCGCTGATTTTAATTATTTACTCGGCAATTATAATTGTAACTATTGTAACTGTTTTTTTTTATTTAAATCTCTCATGTGACAGGGTATTATTTGATGCATTCACGTACAATTTTATAGTACATATGTTCTTTTGTATGAAATACAACTGATAAGCTATTGAAGGGCTTCTTGATATAATATTGGCAAATAACCCTATTTCTGTATAATATCCAAGTCGAATATAATGCTTCCAATAGTAAATAAATATGGCTATTACCTTATTGCTTGAGGAGTGACAGTATTGATGAATGAGCTCCTGTGCTAACAGAGTATAACTCTGGTTATAGCACGCTTTTACTATCTAATATACATATATATAGGAATCGCAACACCATTCAATTAATTAATATCGTCTGAATGCCCCTTGAGTGAGAGTTTGAGTTCATCCATTAATGGAGTATAACACCAGGATTGAACGCTTTAAACTATTTTAAATTTACTTCTTACCGCAGAAATTACCTAGTATTACCTCTAGGGTTATAATTGAAATTCCTTTTAGCTATTAATTAATTAATGTCGTAATACCATTCACCTTTGTTTTTTAAATCTGTAAAGAAAAATTTGATTTCGTTCTGGCAATGCGTTCATTCCCTTCATGGCGGTTGACCACTGCTAGCCAAACTGTTGATGACAATTCGTGGGCAGTGTCCCTTGAATTCCACTTGCCGGAATTTGTTCTACTCAAAGGATATTCGTAAGCCTGCAGTCTAGTTGATTTCCCCAACCCAAGATTTAATCACAGCGCATCATCACTGGAGGGTGTAGCTTTTCTTAAAAATGTGAGACCCGGTGTTGTCAGCGTTTCACCTGGGGCTGCAAGTACCACCATTTACCCAGTCGTGGACAGCGCTGAGCCTGTCAGTTGACAGCCATGTTTAGTTACCCATGCTTAATGACTACAGGGTATCAATTTTCCAAAATCCGGTTAGGATGCCTAGGTTCAGTGCACTAAATTAAGGGACGATGGGTGAGATTTCCATCATTGTGGCCTTGTTTGCTTGCTGAGTGGTAAGATGTTTTGAATGGTTATGTTTTTCTCTGATTTCTTAAATCTTGTATAGTTAATATGCTTAGAGGACATGCCTGGTGGTTGCATTGAAATTTATATGTTTAAATTTTATAAAATTGGTTTCGGTGATAGGCTTAGGTTCTTCTGTCTTAATGGGTGGTAATGAAATGATCGTTCGTTTTTATGGCCACTTCCAGTACTGCATTCATAAGAGTAGACTTAGTTCTCATATATGAGCGCAGAACAGCTTCAAATTTGCAGGGACAGCCGCCACTTGCATGTTCTAGACCACCTTCGATGTTGATAACCTATAGTTTTAAATTTTTAAATATTGACGAACACCTAATATAATGGTTATCGTCTAGTGCACAACCGGTGATACATTCCTGGTGCCAAGGAGAAATGGGTTCTTCTTATTGATTAATGATGATCCATTCTTCGTCTAAGTTTACAATATCATTCTTTATTTTAGGCTTTTATTAAACTATCCTTGTGTAGTGTACCTAAAATACACATAACCTTTGAGGTGCAGATCCTTGGTACATAGAGCGGATGAAGTGTAAACATGTTATAGAATTTAGTTTAGACATCCTTATATGGTTATAAATTGGCTTAAGTTTTTGTGATTAACATGTTCAGAATAATAAAGTATTTTCCTTTATTAAGAATTGGGTTCTTCTTACTAATTATTAAGGATCCATTCTTCGTTTAAGTTAAATAATATCATCCTTATTTTAAGCTTATATCAATTTGTCATTTTGTATGATGTATCTAATATACACAACTATTAGCGTGCAGATCCTTGGTACACAGAACAGATGGAGTGTGAGTATGTTATGGAGTTTAGTTCAGATATCCTTATGTAGTTATAAGATGGCTTAAAGTTTTTTTTTTATGATTATCATGTTTAGAAGAATGGAGTCATTTTTTTATTATAATAATCATAATAATAATTATTTCTATTATTAATACTATTATTTTCATTATGGGATGAATATTTTTGTGTAAGGATTGTTAAGAGGTGCATAATTTATTTCTGTGGGACATCGTTGTATATATCTATGTGATTCTTAGATATCGATTTCCAAATAGAATGCTCATGACTTGATAATAATTAAGTCATATTGAATTGGATGGTACTCTGACGACACTTGCAATGTAAAATCTTCACCAATGGATTTGTTTAAAGGATTATACCTCAGTGATATTTGCATTTAGACTTGCTAGGTGGGCTCGGCTAGATGATTAACATAGGCTACATTTATGACTAGCTTGACTCGACGATTAATCGGGATAGTGGCGAAGTCGTTTTCTTATGTTTCCTGTTAAGGGTTCAGTTGTTCCCTTTTAGTTAGTATGGTTTTGGGTTGTAAACTAGTGATGTGCTTGGAATGCTTGTGTCGGGCAGGATGTAGACACCTCCATGTTCCTCAGAACAATTGCTAGCCCTGAGACCTTAAATGGTTAAAATCGATGGGAACCTGGGCTTGAGTGTTGCTTATGAGTCTTGGAGGTCCTAAGCATTGCAGGGTGGGACGGGCAGGTAGTCAGTCTTACTTATTGGTCGATTGATCATAACTAAATGCATGCAGTTTTTTTATTTGTTGTTTGATTGTTGTTCTTTACTAGCGGATGTTGATGTGCATCTCAAGTTGTCCTGTTGTGTTCGTAATTGTATGCATATTGTTCGTCGTCGGGTGGCGACGCAGAGTCAAATGTGTTTATTACCCTTTCACACACACACACACACAATATAAAAAAAAAAATGTACTTGTTGTATGAGGTTCGTCGGCGTAACGAGGAGGTTCGTTACATATGGTATCAGAGCGAGGTTTGAGCCACGACTTGGGATCGCTACGGCTTTCATTGACTTGATTTGATTGTACTGTTGTTGATTGAGTTGATTATGTTTGTGCAAGTAATCATGGTTAGAGGACACCGTAGAGGCAGACGATGGGGTGCTATGGGAGGAGGCACGACGCCTCCAGCAACATCCACATCTGAGGGGTCTAAACCCCAGGGAGACGAGTAGGTTCTCGGGTAGGAGCAGATAGAAGTTAGTAATGTTGTCGGGATGATGAGATCTTTCTAGCACATGTCCGAGGCACTGATCAGCTATTTGGACAGAGATGAGGCCAGAGCACCGGCACCCGCTGAGGTTCTGCCGCGCGCACCGACCATTACTAGTAGCATTCACAGTGAACTCGAGAAGGTCAAATTTCCCAAGTTCTTTGGTGCCCCGGACGGCACAGCCACCGAGGCATGGTTGGAGAACATGGCGATGTGCTTCGCACTTCGTGATTATACCTCCAACTTGAAGGTCTGCATGGCGATATTTCAACTAAAGGGGAGTGATCTTCTATGGTGGAGAACACTCCTACCACAGCTGAACATGGTCGTCGAAGACGTGTCATGGGAATTGTTCGAGGAACGGTTCCGAGAGACGTACCTTTCAAAGGAATTCATCGAGCATCAGCTCAATGAGTTCAACACCTTATGACAGGGAGGTCATACGGTGCCCGAGTATGAGGCCCTTTTTATGAAGATACTTTGGTATGCTCCGCACCTTAACACTGAGAAACTTAAGGTCAATAGGTTCGTATTCGGCCTTAACGACAGCCTGTGTGAAAAGGTTAGGATTTTGATGCCTCAAACCTTGTACGATGTCGTCCAAAAGTCCTTCATAGTAGAGGAGGAGCTTATCAATGGAGGTCAGACCAGGACTCCAGCAAGACCAGCAGGGCAGGTTTCATCTGGAACATAGCAACACTAGACACCAGCAAGACATACGCTAGGATATCGTAGTTTCCAGAGGGGATCCACTTTCACCACACCCCTTATCGAGGACCACAACAGCAGCAGCAGAAAAATAGACCAGGGTACCAGGTCGGTGGGCCATCATCTTCTACTTCGGGTACCAAGATGACTGGGCTGAAGAAGGGGTGTTGTATGTGTGGGGAGCCACACTACCAGCGCGACTGCCCTATGGAGAGGACCAAAGAATCAAGATCAGTCGGACCCACTACCATGGGAGATATGGGCAAGGCCCATCAGATTCATGCAGCAGTGAATAACCACCAGGCAGAGCACCAATCGACTGTGCTCGAGACAACAGGTACCGTCGTTGACCAGACCCTTAGTATTTTGATAGATATTGGTGCTACCAAGAGTTTCATTTCTGGTTCAACGCTAAAAAGGATTAAGGTAAAGGCAGTTGAACAGGACGAGTTTAGCTGCGTAGAGATGGATTTGGGAGCCAAACAAAAGGTTGGAGGAAAGGTTACGGGCTGGGCCCTTAACCTGGGAGAGTTTGTCACAAGGGCCAACTTGTACGTCACAATCTTAGGATCTTATGATGTCGTAATTGGTATGAATTGGTTGGAATCGTATGAGGCGATACTCAACTATAAGATGAAACGATTGAGCTTGATCGATGATGAGGGATAGAGACGTGTGATTGTAGGACGGAACCAAGGAGTTTCCCTGAGGTTTGTCTCTTCCTTACAGTTACGGAAGAGTATGCGCAAGGGGTGCAAGCTTTATGCGATCCTTACGCTAAACAAGAAGGGAGTAGCGGAAGGGCTAGAACACCTTCCGGTGGTGAGAGAGTTTGTGGATGTGTTTCTGGAGGAGTTACCTGGGATGCCACCAGAGAGAGAATTGGAGTTTACCATAGACCTAAAACCGGGGAATGAACCAATAGCAAGAATGCCTTATCGGATGTTGACCTTGGAGTTACAAGAGTTGAAAATGAAGCGGAAGGAGTTGCTGGACCTGGGACTGATACATCCTAGTCTGTCACCATGGGGTGCACTGGTTATTTTCATACAAAAGAAGGATGGATCGTGGAGAGTTTGCATTGACTACCATCAACTGAACAAGGCCACGATCAAGAATCAGTATTCCTTGCCGAGAATTGATGATCTGTTCGATCAAATGAAGGGTGCGACAGTGTTCTCCAAGATCGATTTGCGATCTGGGTATCACCAGTTACAGATCAAGGAGGATGATGTCTCTAAGACCACCTTTAAGATGAGGTTTGGACATTATGAGTTTATTGTTTTACCATTTGGACTGACAAACGCCCCAGGGGTATTTGTGAGTTTGATGAATGGGGTGTTTCGAGAGTACTTGGACAAGATCGTCCAAGTATTCATTGATGATATTTTGATCTACTCTCAGATGACAGAGGAGCATGATGAGCACTTGTGCTTGGTACTACAGTGTCTGCGAGAGCACAAATTGTATGGGAAGTTGTCCAAATTCTCTTTTTATCAATCAAGGATTCACTACTTAGGGCATGTCATCTCCGGCAAAGGCATCGCCATGGATCCAACCAAGGTCAAGGCTATTATGGAATGGCCTGCATCGACGAATGTCACAGAAGTGCATAGCTTTATGGGTTTAGCAGGATACTATCGACGGTTTGTCAAGGGATTTTTGAAGATAGAAAATCCGATCACAGAATTGCAAAAGAAAAACAAGAAGTTTGTTTAGACCGAGAAATGCGTGGAATCATTTTGGAGGCTTAAGGAGTTGTTAACAAAATTATCGATACTAAAGGTCCCTGACATGGACGTGGACTTCTTGGTATGCATAAACACATCCAAGGAAGGTTTAGGCAAAGTCTTGATGCAAGAAGGACGAGTGATTGCTAACATTTCGAGGAAATTGAGAATGCATGAGGAGAACTACACGACGCACGATTTGGAGTTATTAGCCATCGTATATGCCTTGAAGGTTTGGAGACACTACCTTGTTGGACAAACATTTGAACTAAAGACTGACCATTGTATACTACAACACCTTTTTACGCAAAGCGACCTAAACGCGCGACAACGGTGTTGGTTGGAATTGCTTAGCGAGTACAACTTTGAGATTACTTACATAAATAGAACAGTGAACCGAGTGGCGGATGCTTTGAGTCAGAGACCATGCATCTTTTTGGTGTTGCCTCTTCAGATGAATCTACGTGATAAGATTCTCACTTTATAGCGTGATGATGACTGGTAGAAGGAGGTTGAGGGTTTTATCAGACAAAACACAATAATGGTACCACGATATGAGGGATTTTCATTTGATAGCGATGGGTTATTGAGGTTTAAAAGTTGGATTTATGTACCGCCAAATGACGAGTTGAGGATGTTGATCCTGAGCGAGGCTCACAGAGAAATTTACATGGCTCACCCGGGGGTCAGGAAGATGAGGGAAGACCTTAAACCCTTATTCCTTTGGAAGGGAATGAAGGCCGACATAGTCAACTATGTGGCCATATGTCTAGAGTGTTAGCAGGTAAAGGCTAAATATAGACAACTAGCAGGATTACTTCAACCACATGCAATCCCGGAATCGAAATGGGAGGTTATTTAGATGGATTTTATTGTTGGATTTCCATTGACGACAAGGAGACATGAATCAATTTTTGTAGTAGTAGACACTCTGACAAAGAGTGCTCACTTTATTCTTGTGCATACGACGTATCAGGCACCTGACATAGCTAGAGTTTTCATCAGTGAGATTGTGAGGCTGCATGGCGTGCCTAAGAAGATTATATTTGATCGAGGATCGATGTTTAATGGATGATTTTGGACGAGTTTCCAAGAGGCCTTGGGAACCCAAATTAACTTTAGTACTGCATACCACCCCAAGACTGATGGACAGACCAAATGAACGAACCAAACCTTGGAGGACATGTTGCGCATGTATGAGATGGACCAACAAAATCATTGGGAATAATTCTTGCCTCTAGTAGAGTTTGCTTACAACAACAGTTACCAAAGCACCATTAAAATGGCACCTTTCGAGTTTCTTTATGGGCGACCGTGTCGGACGCCCTTGAGTTGGGATCGGCTTGAGGATAGGGTCCTGGTGGGACCAGAAGCGATCCAATAAATGGAAGAGCAAATGAAAACCATAAGACAAAGGATTAAAGAAGCGCAGGATCGATATAAGAGTTATGCTGATGCACACCGAGTCGACCATAGTTATGAGGTCGGCAATCGAGTCTTCTTGCGGGTTAAACTGCATAAGAGTTCGATCAAGTTTGGAAAGGGAGATAAACTCTCTCCTAGGTTCGTGGCACCTTTCGAGATTGTGGAGAGAAAGGGGCACTTGGCCTATCGACTATCCTTGCCTGATTCCTTGAAGCGTATGCACGATGTTTTTCATGTATCTGTTTTGAGACATTATATTAGTGATCCTACACATGTGATTGACATGAGTTCCTTACAAGTATCAGATGAGGGAGCGCTCACGGATGAGTCGGTACGCATCTTATATCATCGTGTTTGATAGTTACGACGTCGAATGGTAGACCAGGTGAAGGTCCAGTGGGACAATTATAGTCCGCACTCGGTGACCTGGGAGGATGCATATGATATGTGCCAATAGTTTCCATTTTTGTTTGATAGATAGACATATGATACTGTGATACACTTATTTTAGCATTTATACTGAGAAACTTCGGGATGATGTTTAGACCAAGAGGGCGTGTATGTAACATCCCACTCTGGTGCACTGAGAAAACTTATTCTTTGAGGACACTTGCTTGCAAGTGATCCGAACTATTATGATATTAAAACATCTGTCCTTGATTATGATGCGTTATGATAGATGACATGATGTTTTTCTGCATTGACATAGGCAGGTGCTATTGACTCAGTTTTACTGAGTGTGTAGGGATTTGGACCTTAAGGATGCAGAGGCATCGACAGAACCCCTTGGAATCTGGATCGAGTCAGGGTGTGTGCTATTGGGGTTTGATTGTTTTACTGTGATTTTAGTACATTTGATTAGATGAGATGATGTGGACATGTTCTGACATGATTGTTGATGATTCAGGCTGACGATAGCTTTTCGACCAGACTCACATATGGAGTAAAGGGGCCACACATGACTACCAAAGAGGTTGAGGGAGAGGTGTGGACAACATCCCTGCCACAGCCTACTAGCACTCTTGTCGTGGCTCGAACTGTAGGTTAACGATTACCTAGTTCGAGAGGACCAATGATGTCGCGAGGGCAGACTGCGATGGTCGCTCGGGATGATTATAAGGGGTGCGCAATCAGGTGGGGGCCTTATTCCTTAGAAGCCCTTGGTCTCCCACAAGTTCACCTAGTGGAGTATTGACTCTAGGGGTTATTGATGTCTACCAATCAATCAAGAAGAGAGTGGCACCCTTGGAGCACGTGGTGCATCTTAAAGGGCACGTCGCGCAAGATAAACACAAGAGGTGAGTGGCACCCTTGGAGCACGTGGTGCATCCTGAACGGTACGTCGCGCAAATGAAACAAACAAGGCGAGTGGCACCCTTGGAGCACTTGGTGCGTCCTGAAGGGCACGTCGCGTTGATGTTGATGAAGGAACAAACCTAGATGGCCCTATGACATTTAACACATTAATAAATTCTTAAACAACTTCCCTAATTAAATGTCGCCCTGTTCAGAAGCTAAGTCCTAAGTCTAAAACTTCTCTAGGGGTAAAAATTTTGTCTAACCTTAAGAAAAACACCCTATAAAAATAAAAAAAAATTAAAAATTAAACTAAAAACCACTTAAGTAATAGTTTTAGTCTTCATAAAATTTTTGGGGTAAAATGAAGAGAGTAAGAATTTAATTAAAATCAGTGGATTTAAAATTTGGGTAAAGAAGAATTTAACTATTTAACTTGTGAAGGTGTAAAAGATATTAAATTATTAATAAAAAGGAAAAAGGGTTTAATTTGTGCAACTGCCATTTTGGCTCTAATAAAAAGGGGAAAGAAGGGAATCATATAAATTAGGAAACTAAGGAATAGAGGAAACATAATAATGGAAAGAAGGGAACTTATGGTAAAAAGCGAGGTCAACTTAGTAAAGAATCTGCAATAAAGAACCTTCTAAATTGAACTAAATTAGCAACATCATTTTAGAGAAAGTATTTAAAACCTGTAAGGGAATCTAGGGACACCTAGGAGTAAAAATAGGAGTAACTCTAGGTGGGTGAGGGAAATAAGACAATTTAATAAATTAAAGAAAATAGTTAATGGAGAAATGTGGGGGATGAATGACACTTGTACGAAAGAGAATTTTTAGAAGATTTATTAAAACTTAAAGTAAATGAAATTTGGGGATAGTGGGAAGTTCTAAAACTCTATAAAAGAGAGGAAGGAGGAGGAAGAAGAGGCTAGGAGGTACCGATGTAGTCTCGACGGTCGGTGAGCGAGAGCGGCACAGAGCGCGGGACATCAATCGAAGCGGGTGACAAGGCAATGGTATGGTTTCTATTTTAGTAGAATAGAATGCATTATGACTTATTCTGGGATTGGAATAGCGAATGCAAATGGATTGAATGGCTGATTTTAATTATATACTCGGCAATTATAATTGTAACTGTTGTAACTCCTGTTTTTATTTAAATCTCTCATGTGATAGGGTATTATTTGATGCATTCACGTACAAGTTTATAATACATATGTTCTTCTGTATGAAATACAACCGATAAGCTATTGAAGGGATTCTTGATATAATATTGGCAAATAACCCCATTTCTGTATAATATCCGAGTCGAATATAATGCTTCCAATAGTAAATAAATATTTCTATTACCTTATTGCTTGAGGAGTGACAGTATTGATGAATGAGCTCCTGCGCTAACAGAGTATAACTCTGGTTATAGAACACTTTTACTATCTAATATGCATATATATAGGAATCACAATTAATATTGTCTGAATGCCCCTTCAGTGAGAGTTTGAGTTGATCCGTTAATGGAGTATAACACCAGGATTGAACGCTTTAAACTATTTTAAATTTACTTCTTACCACATAAATTACCTAGCATTACCTCCGGGGTTATAATCGAAATTCCTTTCAGCTGTTAATTGATTAATGTTGTAATACCATTCACCTCTATTATTTAAATCGGTAAAGAAAAATTTGATTTCGTTCTGGCAATGCGTTCATTCCCTTCACGACAGTTGACCACTGCCAGCTAAACTGTTGATGCCAATTCGTGGGAAGTGTCCCTTGAATTCCACCTGCCAGAATTTGTTCTTCTCAAAGGAGATTCGTAAGCCTGCAGTCTAGTTGATTTCCCCAACCTGAGATTCAATCACAGTGCATCATCATTGGAGGGTGTAGCTTTTCTTAAAAATGTGAGACTCGGTGTTGTCAGTGTTTCACCTAGGGCTGCAAGTCCCTCCATTTACCCAACCGTGGATAGTGCTGAGACTGTCGGTTGACAGCCACATTTAGTTACCCATACTTAATGACCACAGGGTATCCGTTTTCCAAAAGCTAGTTAGGATGCCTGGGTTCAGTGCACTAAATTAAGGGACGATGGGTGAGATTTCCGTCGTTGTGGCCTTGTTTGCTTGCTGAGTGGTAGGATGTTTCAAATGGTTATGTTTTTCTCTGATTGCTAAAATATTGTATAGTTAATATGCTTAGAGGACATTCCTGGTGCTTGCATTGAAATTTATATGTTTAAATTTTATAAAATTGGTTTCGGTGATAGGATTAGGTTCTTCTGTCTTAATGGCTGGTAATGAAATGATCGGTCATTTTTATGGCCACTTCCAGTATTGCATTCATAAGAGTAGACTTAGTTCTCATATATGAGCACAGAACAACTTCAAATTTGCAGGGACAACCGCCACTTGCATGTTTCAGACCACCTTTGATGTTGATAACCTGTAGTTTTAAATTTTTAAATATTGACGGACACCTAATATAATGGTTATTGCCTAGTGCAGAACTTGTGATACATTCCTGGTGCCGAGGAGAAATGGGTTCTTCTTATTGATTAATGAGGATCCATTCTTCGTCTAAGTTTACAATATCATTATTTATTTTTGGCTTTTATTAAACTATCCTTGTGTGGTGTACCTAAAATACACATAACCTTTGAGGTGCAAATCCTTGGTACACAGAGCGGATGAAGTGCAAACATGTTATAGAATTTAGTTTAGACATCCTTATATGGTTATGAATTGGCTTAAGTTTTTGTGATTAACATGTTCAGAATAATGAAGTATTTTCCTTTATTAAGAATTGGGTTCTTCTTACTGATTATTAAGGATCCATTCTTCATTTAATTTAAATAATATCATTCTTATTTTAAGCTTATATCAATTTGTCATTTTTTATGGTGTATCTAATATACACAACTATTAACATGCAGATCCTTGGTACACAGAACGGATGGAGTGTCATTATGTTATGGAGTTTAGTTCAAATATCCTTATGTGGTTATAAGATGGCTTAAAGTTTTTTTTATGATCATCATGTTTAGAAGAATGGAGTCATTTTCTTTTTATAATAATAATAATAACAATTATTGCTATTATTAATACTATTATTTTCATTACGGGGTGAAGATTTTTGTGTAAGGATTGTTAAGAGGTGCATAATTTATTTTTGTGAGGAATGGTTGTATATATCTATGTGATTCTTAGATATCGATTTCCAAATAGAATTCTCATGACTTGATATTAATTAAGGCATATTGAATTGGATGGTACTCTGATGACACTTGCAATGTAAATTCTTCACCAATGAATTTGTTTAAAGGATTATACCTTAGTGATATTTTCATTTAGACTTGCTAGGTGGGCTCGGCTAGATGATTAACATAGGCTGCATTTATGACTAGCTTGACTCGACGATTAATCGGGATAGTGGCAAAGTCGTTTGCTTATGTTTCCTATTAAGGGTGCGGTTGTTCCCTTTTAGTTAGTATGGTTTTGGGTTGTAAACTGGTGATGTGCTTGGACTGCTTGTGTCGGGCGAGATGTAGACACCTCCATGTTCCTCAAAACAGTCGCCAGCCCTAATACCTTAAATCGTTAAAATCAATGGGAACTTGGGCTTGAGCGTTGCTTATGTGTCTTGGAGGTCGTAACCATTACAGGGTAGGACGGGCAGGTAGTCAGTCTTACTTATTGGTCGATTGATCATCATTAAATGCATGCATCTTTTTTATTTGTTGTTTGATTATTGTTCTTTACTGGTGGATGTTGATGTGCATCTCAGGTTGTCCTATTGTGTTTGTCATTGTATGCGTATTGTTCATCGTCGAGTGGCGACACAGAGTCGAATGTGTTTATTACCCTTGCACACACGTGCACACACAATATAAAAAAAAAAATGCACTTGTTGTATGAGGTTTGTCGGCATAACGAGGAGGTTCATTACACATGTGATGTAAGAGATCCTAAAATATCCGGTCAACATTAAATCAACCACTATTGGTGTTTCTAATCTTCCACGGACTATGATTTTATGTGTCAAGACATTTTTGTGGGTCATTGGTACAATTCAGTTAGAGGTTGGAAATCATTGGTTCATATGATATCCACACTCGAAAGTCCAAAAGAGGGTTATTACCTCAATAATTTGCAGCAGTAAAGACTCATTAACTCCCAATGGAAATATCTAAAGAATGGTGTTCCATCTACAGTGCATACAACATTCACCCATAGAAGTATGAGGAAAAACCTTCTATAGTAGTTCAATAGTAGTTAACTTGATTTCCTTCTATTGTAGTTCCCTAAATCCTATACTAATTAGGTTGTAAGTATTAACAATATACTTTTAGGTACTAATTGGGGTGCAGTTCCCAAGTGAGTTTTTTATACATAGTATCATTTTTATAAATATCATAATTGGAAATATGTTTGAAGATAGTCAAAACAAGTTATCAAAATATGGAATGTACTTTCAATGAAAAATTAAAAATTATGGACTGTACACATGTGCCAAGTTTGTTTAAAAACAACGTAATGGTATTCCATCTTCAATTATTCGTTCATGATCGACTTTGGACATTTTCCATTTTCTAACTTTTTTATTTTATTTTATTGAACTTCTATTAACTTTATGCACACTGCACATACCAAATGACTATATTGGCAAATTGTGAAATCTGACTGGTAGTCTTGAAAGTGAACATGAGTATCGGTTTGATGGGTTTCTTGAAAAAAATATCCTTTCAATACAATGGATCCTCTTTCATATATAAAACCGTTATCATCAAAATATTCTAATAGCCTCATATTTTGTTCCATGCATCGCATCAAATAATATTTCACGTTTTTCAGTGTTGTCTACAAGTGCAACCATGGCAAAAACATCTCCTGCAAATAATTGGATATATTGGACAACAATTAATTCGTGTTAGATTATCACACAAGTATGTATCTACAAGTTATTCGAAAAAATTTAAACATAGAAATTTTACCTTCTCTAACAAGATCAGAAACTCTATCACCATCAATTGACACTATAGTTCCATTTGATTCCATCTCCTCTAAGCTTGCAAGTGGCATTTTCCCTTTTACATTAAGTTCAATATGTCTCCAAGCTTTAACATATCCTGCATTTTCGTTCTCACAAATATCTATAGATTATGAGTCGTCTATGCAAACTGAACAAAAACAAGAGTCATTTCGTCTATCAAATGCAAACCCATTTTGAAAACTTTTTGTTTTAACTGAATGTATTTTTCTTGTCCCAGGTATTGTACTGGCGTCATATGAGATTGATCTATTTACATCTTCGATTCCAACATTCCAAAAATACGTGCACAAGACAAGAACTTGTTAACTTGAAATCTCTCAAGAAAATGATTGAAGATTGAATATAAATTTGAACACGTTCAAATTTATATATCCTTTGTACATACATGTAACATTTATATATAGACACACCTGAGCACATCCCTTGACGGATTATATTCATCGCTTAGCGCCATGTTGCACCATTCAACAACTTGTTCAACAGATTCAAATCGATTGGCATGAGGGTTCATTTGATACCTTCGAAGTGCTCATTTTATACATTCCCCTGCACCATCATGCTCTCCTTTTCCATGACCAGTCTCAAAAAAATTCCAATAATGTGTAATATTTTTTTTTTTTATGAAGACGACATAACCAATAGAATGATCGTGCAGATTTGAACTGGCCCGCACACCCATCGGACCATATCCAATGTTGATCGAATATGATTCCGCGTTGTTTCAATGAATCATAAAATTTATCAAAACAATGTTGTACATAATGTGTGTCGTGTGTTCGATCATCACTTATATAAAAGTGATCTTCTTTAATAACATGTAAATTGCCGTTGGTGCTTTCTATGTTTGGAAGACTCCGTTGAGCATGTCTAAATAGAACGTGGACAAATGTAAATGATTGTGCAATTGTTTGTGCAATGTTTGTGCAATTGGACAAATTGGAAACGGAATTGCACAAAGTTTGTGCAATTCCACAGTTTACAAACATTGGACAAACATTCTGTTTCCAAAGTTTGTGTAGAAACGGAATTCCGTTTCCAATTGCACAAACATTCCGTTTCCAATTGTCCAATGTTTGTAAACGGAATTTTTCTACACAAACATAGAAAATTTGTCCAATGTGTGCAATTGTTTGTGCAATGTTTTTCTTGACGTTCCCAAAGTTTTTGCCATGTGTAGTGTCAAACGATCTTTTATATTACTCCCTGAAACAATTGTTGTTTGTAATGTTTTGCGTGCAACACGAACATCTTCTTTTCGAGATTTTCCAACAGCTTTTAATACACTAGTTATATTGTTAAAGACATTCTGTTGCACCTTTATATCCTTTGCCGACTTTTGAATACCCAATAATGATGCAGCTTCTTTTAACTTTCTTGACTTCAATAGAGAAAGTAAAAGTTGAGCATGTACTGTTACTAATTCATCTTTGAAATAAGTATTATACATATTCTTAGTTCGATATCTT
>JASDQU010735762.1:395455-409293 GCA_032191745.1 Picea mariana | reverse complement strand
CATATTATCTTCATTATAGTGTAACCAAATCACTATAATGGCATGTCTTTGGATATCCTCAACTCTTTGGATATCCTCAAATAACAAATTAGTCCAATTCAAATAGTAGACAAGACACATCATGATAGTTGAGAATATCCTCTCCATTAATCAATGCATGATTAAGTTAATAAAGGTCGCTAAACCTTCCCTGCAGGATGGATATTTCGGGCTGGATATTTTATATAATAAATGATGACAAAGATAAAGATAAAACTTTAGTTTAAAAAAAATAGTACTGAAAAGTTCACTTGATGGGCAGGAGTGCCCTGTCAAATTTATTACCTCATTTTGATGTCACTCTTTAGCCATTGCATGTAGTGATCATTTCGTTGTTGCTTTTAAGATATATTTACATCTAGATATCTGATAACTGCAATCACAGTGTATCTTACAACTGCAGTTCCAGCGTCACACACTGTTTGTGGGTGGACAATCATCCTGTGAAACTGTTCAAAAATGGAAAAATACTACACAACAGCACACAGAAAATATACAGAAATAGATTTTCATTTAGTATTTTATTATTAACACTATAAACACATGTATGCACAAATGGAATAACTGAAACCGTTAGGTTATCAAACGTTCCGCATACAAAAATTAAATGAGAGCTAAATGGCTGCAGTCAAACTGTACCAATCTTAAAAGAGATATAACCAGGATAACTATGCAATAGAAATTCCCCCTCACACCTCCTATTAATGTAATTGCCAAGTAAACTTGTAAATAGAAAATAATTTAGCTCAAATTGTTCATACATACTCAAATGAGCTTTGAATTTCAGAAAGCAGGATTGGACTAAGCAACTGTAAAGAAATCTAGTGGAGTTCTTTCCAAGATCCATTGCGTAGAGGAACCACTCCAGATTGCTTGAGTTGAATCCCTACTGGTCTAGTCTGTGGCAGTATGCGTGGCGTTGTCTGATTCGGCGGCTTGAGCAATTACAGCACCTCCTGGCTTTTTTTTGAGATTCAAAGAATGTCTACACAGAGGGCAGGAAGAATGCGAGAAGAGCCATTGATCGATGCATTCCACATGGAAGCTATGACTGCAGTTGGGCATCAATCTCAACTTTTCTCCATCCGCAAATTCGGCCAAGCAGATGGGACAATCCGTGGACACGGCCGGTGGATTTGAGGTAGCTGTGTAAACAATGATGGGCAGTTCTTTCATGGCCTTCTTCTTCAATCCAGTGTCCGCCACTGTGATAGCCACCTCAAAGGATGAGTCGATTACCATCTGCCTGCTACAGCGGAAGGTGCATCTGAGCAACGAGTTGAGGCCTAGCGCACAGATAAGCGCGCAGAGCAAAGCCACGAAAATGACGATTAGATCGGAGAGAAGAGCGGCCTCATTCGCGTCAGAACTTGACTGCCTAATGTGCTCGGCTACTGTAGGAGAAGATGACGGGGGTAAAGCCAATAACTTCCTGTGAACCGACCATGGAAAATCTAAAACGTTCTGCAAATCGCTCATTTTGCTCGATTCGACTTAAAGTCTAAAGAGGAATGAATGAAATAGTAAGCTTTAGGAGTTAGGGGGCAACAAAATGAAAACTACTCTATATTTTGAGAAACACGATTACCAGTCACGCAGGAATGCTCAGCTGGTTTGTATAATGAGTGTCGCACAAATGCCTAGATATTGCTACGCTATCCGGCTTTGTGTATATGTAGATGTGTGCTTGTCGACCTTGTATCTGTTTTTGTGGGCGAACAAGAAGTACCCAGGGCCAAGCTGTATTTTACCCTACGATGTATATGGTAGTATTTGTACACTGCTCTATACTGTTAGATGTGCAGAACGTGTGACAGATGTATTAAAATTCAGTGGATTGCATCAGATTTGTGATATGTCTTTTTGTGGCTTCTCTTCGTATAGAGTGACGTACATACTGAGCACTCCAGAGTGCATCTTGTCTTATTTGTTGTCTTGGTTTCTCCTTTTTTTTCAGTATTATTCATAAGGTAGGTTAAAGGTTATACAAAATGACGATTTGATGATTTTTTTAGTGGATATTTATTTAAAATTTGGTTAAAAATTATTGGATTTGTAGATTTGAGTGATTATTTCTGTATAATACYAGTGTTTCAGGAGTTTTTCAGGACTGAATCCATTTTTGCATTTAGAAATGAATTTTGAACAACAAAAAATAGTGAATTTTGTAAATTTATATTGCCAGATTTCAACGAAAAAAGTCATTTCTTAAAACAGCTGACCACTCCATTCTGAAAGAATCTTGCCTAGTAACATCAATCTTCCATTTTACTTATGGTATTTCTTATAGATAAAATAATATGTATTTAGTCACATGAAGAACTGTTTTAGATTATAGGATATATATTTTATATATATTATACTAAAAGATATTTCAATATATAGAGTATTAAATATTCTAATACATTTATATTGTTTGTTGTTGGTTATAATTTTTTTTAGTAGTTACAACATACTTATTATGAGCTTTATTCATATTATTATGGTAATTGAATAAGGGTGGGAAGATAACAATCATTCTTCACAATCATTTAAATTAAACCCAATTAACTTATAATAAATAAAGTCTATAACTTACCAAAACTAACAAACATAAATGATAATTCATATAAAATCTCATTTTTTTTTTAATTCATATAAAATCTCATTTTTGTTTTTCAAAATTTTAAACTGTATAAAAAATTTCAATGCTGATTATATGTATCATAATAAGGAGTTTAGCTTCTTATTATTATTATGTATGATAGTAAGTTTTGATGAAGTGAAACTTCCATCTCATTTATCGTTACTTTATCAAGTTAAAAAATACATCATTAATATTTTTATATAAATTAATTATAATTATATTAATATTTGTTTATTTAAAAAAATATATATATTTTTACTTTAAATTATCTTTTCCTCATCAGACATAAATTTCATTTAAATTTTGGATGCTCGGCCAGCGATCATGAGACTTATGGCTTGGCTTATCCAAAAAGATCACAATCTCTTAACTCGAAAAAGTATAGAGATACAAAATTAAATTTTGTCCTTGAATATGACCACTTCACTTGCCTAGGTTGATGTGATGTGTATGTAGTGTTATCTAAGGATGCACAAACTTATCATCAAAGCTAAGGATAAGATTAAAACTCACATCAAAGTTAAGGATAAGATCAAATAGATTTGAGATTGAGGTTCAAATAATAAAATTCAATGTTGGTGTTATTTATTTCGTTATATAGATATATTATTAATCAAATTAATGAATTCATTATTGTACTACATTAATGTTAATTGTTATATTTTAATCATCTATCTTATTATAATATGTTACGGATAAGATCAAATAGATTTGAGATTGAGGGTCAAATAATAAAATTCAATGTTGGTGTTATTTATTTTGTTATATAGATATATTATTAATCAAATTAATGAATTCATTATTGTACTACATTAATGTTAATTGTTATATTTTAATCATCTATCTTATTACAATACGATCATTAGTTTTTATATAAACTGATATAGTTGGTTTATGTTTTATTATGTTCAATTTAAGTGAATCCAGAAGGAAGAACATTCTAGCTATCTTTTGCATATATAGAGCATTGAGTTTATGATTTCCCCATTAATCAAGATAGGTTTAATGTAAAAAAAAACTTGTGAGCTAGTTACTTGAGTGGAAAGCTGAAGGAAATGCAAAGTCAACACCATGTAAACACGTTGAAGGAAGGCCACCGAAAATGGAATGCAGAGCATGATTTGGATGGTGCACCAAAGCATAATTATGAGAGGAGTTTGGAGAGATGGAAGTGGGACGGGGCACCAAAATCGAATACCAAACAATGAAATGCAGAGTGGGATTTGCAAAGGAGGTTTTCAAAGCCAATGCCAATGTCAACAGGCCAAGGAAGACAATTGGAAAGCCAATGGCAATGTCAACAGGCCAAGGAAGACAATTGGAAACGAAATGTAAAACAAGTTTTGGACGAGACACTAGAGTATAATTATTGGTTGAATTCACAGAGCAAGTGATCCAGATTGGATCATCATATAATTTTTCATCTATTTTGGTAGCAGGTCTTAGTTTGGAAAATTCCATGTGAAACCTTCCATAGTCATTTTGAGGCATTAAACAACATTTTTGTTGTCAAAACTCCTTGGAGCCCCCCAAATGATGTTCTACACATTGAGACCTTTTGATCTATATTTTATGAGCATAACGAAATGAATATAGATCTATATTATGAACACAGAGATACATTAAAACGTGGCTTCTATTCAATAAAGACATATGTTGAAACTGTAAAATGCAGACTGAAACAAGCTTGCTAGAATGGTGACAACTTATCTCTAAGAAGAGATCTGACGGCTGTGCTCATTTGTAAGAAGATGATTACAATGAGGCTCCAAGGGCCTTTTTATATCAAAAATGAATGCCAAAACTCTAGACATCCAAAAACCTAACCCTAGGAGATGAAACAATACAATCCATGTGAGCCCCGTTGGGGTAAGTTGGTACATCAACTTCTCGGGGTCATAACTTTTGCATGTGATCTTCTTTTTAGGCACACTATAGCCCATTGGAAAGGTCTATCCGAGGACTACACATTATGTCATCACACTTTGACTTCATCTACAGTGTGACTGTGGCGGGCGCAAAAAAAAAATTAAGGCCTCAAAACGACCGTGGAAGTTTAGGACCCGAAAATATAGAAAACAACTATCAAGATGAAAATTGAAGCTTCCAAGATGACATCTATATGTGAGCTAGTTGGAATAGGTGGGTGGCCACTGATATCCACCTGTATCAATCCTCCCCCTTAAAAAGCAATGGTCTCCATTGAATTGAGTTCCCCCATTAGATGAGGAAATTTATGTTGAATTTGGCCTAGGGTAAGCCACTTGCCTTGGTGCAGGAGTTGCCTTGCTTTGACTGCATGATAAAGATGAAACATCTGTTGGCGAGTTCCCTTGACCTGTATGTCCACGATTTGATCAGTGGATGCATGTTACATGCAATCATGGTTGAGATCTGTCGGTGTCAACGTTTCTTCTACCTTTGAGGTGTCCAATAATGGTGGAAAGTATGGCCAAAGGAGGTCCACATTAAACACTAGGTGCAAGCCAAGGAAGGGGGAATGTTGAGCTCAAAATCATTGTCACCCACAACCTTGGTGATGGTATAAGGTCCATAGCAGAGTGGACAAATATTATGATGGGGCCTTGTAAGGCGTTCTTTCTATAAGTGCAACCAAACTTTATCTGCCAACTGAAACTTGTGTGGCACCTGGTGTTGATCATGACACTCCTTGTACTTGTCATTAGACTTCCGCAAAATATCTTGAACCTGTTGGCGGATGTGTTGGATCTGCTCAATGAACCGAGTATCTTTGTTGGCTTCAGTTTTAGCATGGGAAGAGTTTGTCTAGGTGGTTGCAAGGGGTAGTGCAACATCCATGGTGTTGATACTAAGAGGGGAGTGAATCAGTATCAAGTATAATTTAAAAACTTTTTCAACTTATACTTAAACCATTCAATTATATCCAATGAGAAATAAACAATAGTATAAGAGTTACACCAATACACCACAATACGCCATGCACAATATATGATAAATAATCAATAGTTATTGTTCAAGGGAAGTAATGACTTCCAAAGGTAGCTACAACTTCCAAATATAAAGGGAGGGATAAACCTTCAAGAGGAAGATGCAATCCTCCAATATCAAGAGAGGGTTGACCTCTCCATCCTTGCCCCTTCCTTTCACCCAAGAATATATGAGAGATAATAAAGCTTTACATTAAATCATCACCATCAACCAACCATCACATAGAACCTTATAATGCTTTCTGAGACTTCTTCAACTTCTGCAATTCTTCAATTCTTGGAATACTCTAATCCTGTAGATAATATTACTCAATGTATTCTCTGAAAGTCCTCTAAGTTTCACTCCTTTAATCCTCCTGAAAAATAAGTTATAGAGAGAATGGTAGACCTTATTCAATTCTAGTTTATTCAGGAGAGCGAACTTGTACATCATGCCTCGCGCTCAATATTTAACATCATATTCTGAAACTTGCACACAAAAAATTAAAGCCCGTACTATTTCCAATGAAATTGGTCCCACTTCATTTGGATTCTCTGTGAATCTGTTATGAATTTTTTACTCGGAACACTTGTTTATGACTAGCTTCAGGACTATTCAAAAACCCTATCTTCCACAGAGTGTATCTCCAAAAGTATAGCGAATGAAGCGCTGAAATTTTTACCACAGGTACCTAGATATGTCTTCTCAATACCATATCAATTTCACCATCTGAATTGTTCTAGAAAAAAAATTATAGCGAAAATGGTAAGATGACTTGTAAATAGCATACCTTAGAACACATCACCAAGAGACTTCATCCTCCCTTGAATTTAGGCCTTCTTTACTTCAAATCTCCTCTGAAATTCGACTTCAAACTTGCGTAAAATGAATGTATAATGATATGTATTTATACCCTTTATGTCACTTCCTTTTAACATTAGGGCCGACCTGACACTTTCTTATTTTGTAATTTTTTTCTTTAGTTATCTTCAAGGCCAACATGTACTTCCTTCTTCAATTCACTTTGTCATCTTCAAAAATTCATTTCTCCTCAACCATGAGGATCCACGTGACGTTCCACCTACCACTAGAAACAACATGATGTATATTATCCATCCATGGGTGTTGTGTCTTCATGTGCATTGTCCTTCATGTCCAAATACCTTCATCAATCTTGCGGTCCAAAACCAATGACTAGGGTTGACATGAATGAAAACAACCAATCTTCCAAAAATACCCCCCTTTGTCATGATGGCAACACTCATGCTCAACACTCATGCTCCCCCTATCATCATGATCCCAAATTCTCTCCCCCTTTGACATCAATGGCAAAGGGTAGGGTTGCTCCCCCTGATTTTAATGGCAAAAGGTAACTCTCTTCTTTAGGGTTGCTCCCCCTGAACATATAGCACTTAATAAAACTTCGTTTTTATAGTCTCTTTCTTCCTTGGAGATGTTTCATGAATTTAGGACGTATATGTTACTTAGTCTTCTTTTTGCAGTTGCAACCAATCTTCTTGAACCTTCTTCTTTGATTTTTCATCTTTGTGAGTTAAATGCGAGAGTATATCCTTGATCACACATTTTACTAACACTGAGTAGATTATGCTTCAAGTCTTCAACCAATAGGACATTCTTTTCTTTTACATTTTTGCTTCCAAGCTCTACTACACCTTTTCCAATTATTTTGGCAGATGAGTCATCTCCAAATGCACCATTTTCACTCTTTCTCTTCAAGATGATGAATTTGTCTTGATCCTCGGTCATGTATGAAGAACATCCATTGTCTATGTACCATTGATCTTATTCTTTACATTCTTCAGTAGTCAATGTTATTCAAAAATCTTCATTGTTTGGAATCTCTTTCCTTCTCCGTATTGTCGTTGGCATAGGGACATCTTCATTCATATATCTACAATCTTGTGCTTTGTGACCAAGATAATTACATTTGTAGCATACAATATTTTTGTCCATCAATGGGGAAAATGAATTATAACTTCTGTTGACAAATCCACAATTATTTCCATATCTTATATTTACACCATTCATGTTTCTTGCATAGTTTTTCCTTTCATTGATTATGTAATTAATTTCCTTATGTCCAAAATTTTTAAAAGTATAACAATGACCAAGAAAGAAATTTTGATATCCGGGAGTAAGTGACCTTCTTTGTGATGTAGTCCATTTGGATGCATGATCTACTCTTCTATAGTTTCCTTCATACTGATTGAAGCTTCTTTGATTCCTGAAGGTAGAAGTTGCTTCAAATCATTGAATGCTTGTTGTTGTGACAGGACCCACGCGAAATTTTCCCTACCACCGCCCCTGGTTAGTTGGATGAGGACCCATGCAATATGGGAGAATCCCAACACAAACCTGCTATAGAAATTGGCTAGGCCTAAAAGGATTCGAAGCTTAGTGAGTGTGGTTGGGGCTGGCTAGTCACGAATGACCTGGATCTTGGCTAGATCGACATGCACCCCATGCTCATAAAAAATGTATCCTAGGTACTAGATCATGTCCATGACGAAGGAGCATTTTTCCAAATTTGCATATAGATTGTGTTGCCGCGGAGTGTGCAGAACCTCCTGAATATGTTGCAAGTGTTCCACTCAAATCTTGTTGTAGATGAGGGCGTCATCAAGATACACCACCAAAAAATAATTGGTGAAAGGTCACAAGATATCATCCATCATCCTCATGAAATTTGTTGGGGTATTCGTCAAACCAAAGGGCATGACCAACCATTCAAAAAGTCCTTCTTTGGACTTGAAGGAAGTTCTCCATACATGTGTCTACTTTATTAGGACCTGATGGTAGCCAGACTTCAAATCAATCTTACTGAATTTTCCCCCCTTGAGCTGGTCAAGTAGATCATTGATTCAGGGAATCGGGTACCAGTTACTAACTGTGATTTTATTTAGAGCCAGGTAATCGATGTAGAGTCGCCAAGTCCCATATTTATTTTGAACAAGCACGATTGGAGTTCCACATGGTGATGAGTTGGGTCGGATGTGCCCCTTTTGGAGCAGTTCTTGGATCTAATGCTTGATCTTGTTGTTTTCTAACATAGAGTGGTCATGTACTAGCCCATTGGGTGGCAGCGTGCCTGGTGTCAAATCGATTGAATTCTTGACCTGACAGTGTAGACGCACCCTAGTGGGTGAGGAGAAGTTTTCTTTGTATTCTTCCACGACCTTATCCACTTGCTTCTATTATGTGGAGAGATCGATTGTTGAGGCCATGGATGTGGCTGCAACCTTCCACTCACTTTGGGAGCGAATCACGAATAATAAAAAATTCTTGGTCTGAGAGATGAAAATCCTGAATTGCTTGGAAGAGATCAAGGAAATGGGAGTATGTGGGACTACCTCGGGTATCCTATACAATTTCATGTTCAAAATAATTATAACACTGCGAGGCCTAGACTCATATACAAAATGACATTTCCATAAATAAGGTTGGCCCTAAGGAACATCACCAAATTCAAGGGGAGAAACATCACACAATACCTCATCTTTGAAGGGATTGATGTCATAGGATAGACAACATTGTTGGTTGACATGAAGATCGCTTCCTTGGTGGAGCCATCCGATGGTGTATGGTTGTGGGTACGGTGTTGTTGGTAGGGCCAACCACTTGACGACCTCCACTGAGATGAGGTTCTTCTAGCTACCACTATTAATGATGAAGTGCAATGGAGTACCCTTCACCCACATCTACGAATGAAAGAGGTGTTCGCCTTCCTCTATCTCATAAGGTTCACCATGATGGATCTTAGTGGTAGAAATGGTGGCACTGGGTTCCGCATCAATAATCCATCTCCCCTATTATGGTTTGGACTCAGAATCAAAATCCGCATCTAATTCATAGGCTTTCACCTAAACCACCAACGAATTCTTTGAGCAAAAATCAACAGTGTTATGCCAGAGGCCCTTATGGAAGTTGCACCACTTCCTGATGTATTTATTCATCTTTCCATTGTCCTTCTTTGTTTGGATCTTAGACTGGCTGTCATGAGGCTGTCCATATTTTCTCTGCCCTTTTTTCTGTGGTTTGGGGCTGTCATTTCCCTTCTTTTGCTGTGAGGGGTTCCCAGACCCAAACCGTCGCGTCTTTTGTGTAAGATTCTGCTTGATTTTGATGACATATCGATAGGTCATGCCCAAGGAAAAGATGTCCAGAAACTCCATTTATGTCTAGATGTATCTATGCAGACCACCACGGTATTTGAGCGCCATATGTATCTCATAATATTTGATACCCATCTTGGTGCGCAAGGTATGAAAGATATTTGTGAACTCTGGCACTGTTTGGTCCGTTTCATGTCGCAATGTGGTCCATCTTATATACAGGTCATCATAACTTACAACAAGGTAGTATTTCTCCTTAATAACATCCCTGAAGGACTCCTAGGTGAGCAAGACTGTAAATAATGAGGGATCCTATGTTTCTTTTTTCTCATAGAAAGTCTCCCACCAATATTTGACATGGGGGACGACTTTGAGGAGCGCAAATGTAATATTTTCTCTATTGGAAAAAGTCATGGACAGAAAAATACCCTTATAGCATATTCAAATAATTGTCTACAACATCTACATCTATATGACCTTAAAATATAGGAATATCAAAGTTGATATGTACCTTGAATGGGGTGGTGCCTTTGCTCGAGGAATATGTGTCACATGTTGGTATTAGTTGAAGGATTTACGTAAAACTATCCATCATCTCATTCCTTTGTTGCACGAGGGATTCCTGGAGCAACAATTTGAAAGGATATCATGTCCCATCAACCCCCATAACTCAAATGTGTGAATCTAGCCACATGTGGATTGATGTTGAGGAAGTCAAAACCCTAACCCTAGACAACTATCAAGCTATGTTAAATATTGGGTTTTCAAGAGGAGAAGGGGCCCATTATTTAGCATTGTACGTGTTTCATAGCTAAGGAAAAAATCTAAGAGTTGTATTTTGAGAGAATAATAGAGGAGGAGGAAGATCCTGTAGCAGTCTTTCAGGGCACGATGCTATGCACAACTCCACAATCAGTGTTCATTCCTTTGTATATGCATTTTGATAAAAAAATCAAAGAGTACAGAGCATAAGCCTCAACTTCAAGATGGGTTTTCTCCCATATCAGGTTTCCTAGAGTAAATCTTGTGTTTATTTGTGGCAATGGTGTTTCTTTTTTCATTTTCCTATTTTTCTATTTTCGTATTTCAATTATTTTCTATAAAATAGAGGAACAAGATATATATAAAAAATCTAAGATCTAAGGAAATAAACCTGCATAAAAAAAATTTCAGCATATGATAAGATGTGTTGTGACAAACTATTTCAGTGGAATATCCATGACAATTTACAGATCATATTGGTATCACCATAGTTTTGTTTGGATTATTTGTGAGAAGTTGTGGGATCCATAAATTGGCTTAAGAATAAAGTTCTAGAACTCTAGCCATGGAAGATGGGTCTTTTCACAACAACCCTCAAGATCCAGTGGAAGAGAGATTTGTGATGCTGGAAGAGAAAGTCGTTGATATATATATAAAAATATGACCCTCTTCATGGAGGCTCTAGCAAACAAGCTCAAATCATTCGGGGAGGTTGCATACTCTAAATTAGTGATCATATTAGAGGGGAAACCCAAAGATAATGAATATCCAAAAAAGGAGTCAAGGAAAGATCTTGAGAAAGAGCGACAAAGTTCGAGTGCCATTACCCCTTCACAGTATTTATTTAAAATTGAAGTGAAAGTGGATATCAAGCCATACCAAGATAGAATTGATGCAATGAAGTTGAATAATTGGTTGAAGAAATTAGAGGTTTATTTTAGTGTTCACAATATAGATGAGGAGAAAAAAATTATGTTTTCTAGGTTGAAATTAGAGAGCCATGCGTTAAATTGGTGGGAAATCCACACATAGACACTTAGACTAGAGGGTGATCTACTAGTATCTAAGTGGGAGGATTTCAAAACCCTAATTAAGTATCAATTCCACCCTATCATGTATGTAAAGGAACAATGGATTCGTTGGAATTACTTTAGGTGAAGGCAAGGGAAAAGTGTTAAGGAGTACAACACCAAATTTAGAAAGATGGTTATCATGTTGGATATCTCTCTCAAGAATCCATATGTACTCCTCAAGTGGTTCCAAACAAAAATAGTATCAAGACACTTCCAAGGAGGAGAAGAAGAAATGTAAAGGGAAAGACACAAAGATGACAACCACTGCACATTAGTGAAATAATCCAAGTAACCACTCTAACCATTACAATATTGATGGTCATACTGAAGAAAAGTGTTGAAAACTACATATAGAGTTGAACCCTAAGAACCATAAGAAGGAATCCAAGAAGAATAACCTTCTATCCATGTATTTAAGAAATCAAATAGAGAGAAGCTCATATGTGGATGAGAATATTACCCACACTCCAATGTAAAAGGAGGTGAATCTATCTAGCTTTCATCACAAGGAAGAGAAGGATATGGAAAAACTATTCCATATCAAGATCCAGGTCAAGAAGACAAAGGTATACATTCTATTTGAATCTGATTCATAAGCCAATCTCACAGCGAACATTTTGGTTGGCAAGCTTGGGTTGGAGGTTCATAATAATCCTATCCTATATCTATTGGGGTGGGTAAATAAGGATGCAAAGGTCAAGGTCATGAAATGGTGTAAGATCAAATTTTTCGTAAGTGAAAATTTTATTGATGAATTGGATTTAGTTATAATACCCCTTGAAGTGTGTGTAGTAGTGTTTGGAAGCCTCTAAATGTATATGAGGGATGAAATATTCATGAGGAAAGAAAAACAATACCACCCTATCAAGCATGGGAAGTATTTTATCATCAATGTAGATAAAGGTAAATCAAAGATCTTATTGGTATGTGCCAACCAAGCAAAAAAGTTGATTAGTTCAAGTAAGAAGTATGTTTGTTTTTTATTATGAGAGAATCAACTAGGTGATGAATTGGTAAGAGAAAATACATCCTTGGAGGGATGTGCTGAAGAGAAACAACATTAGTGACAAGAGTTTCTATAGGAATACAGAGGAGTGTTCCAGGAACCTAAAGTGATACCACCTAAGAGCGAAGTGGAGCACGAGACACAATTGTTTCCTAAATCCCCATTACCCAATATTGAGTTGTATAGATATTCCATTATGGAAATAGATAAAGTCAATAAACAATTGTAGTAGCTACTAGAGAAGGGAGTAATTCAACCAAGCATGTCACCTTGTGGGTCACCTATTATGATGCAGGAGCATCATTTCATCTCAAAGGAGCGCCAGCTTAGCAACGTGGTAAACACACACTCAAGGGAGAAGAGAGGCGCAACCCTCTCATTTTTCAAATTCAAATCAAGCATTAACTCAGAAATTAATTGAGTTGTTGAGATATTTTCTGTCTCAACATTTTTAAATTGTAACTTGTTTTTGAAGTCTCTAGGGACTGTAAGAGGCCACAGACTTGGAGTGTTGACTTAGTCTGAATTGTAATTAACAACCATTGAATGAAACTTAATGAGAAATTTAATGAGGTAGATGAAGAGGATGAGCTCGAAAGAGCCCCTCTTTAGTAAGGGAAAATATCTTCCTTCAGAGAGGATAGAGCAAAAGTAGGATAGAGAGTCTGTGTGAGACTGGGAGAAGAAGAGAAAAAAAAAAGAAAAAGATAGGAGGTCTAGGTAGACAGGCCTTAGGAAGCAGAAGTTCTCAGGCTGAGAGAACTTGAAACTGAGACTTTTTATAGTCTAGTTATTGTAAACATCTGTATAGACATTCATATTAATACAAAAGCATTTTTTCTGCATACTGTGTGTTTATGTGTTTACATGTTTCCATGGATGGATGATGTAGATGTATGCTAGATTTCATTTACAGTAAGAAGATAGATTTCTTCTATCTTTGTTGAGTCTGTTATATCGTTCTAGGTTCCTTAGGCTATGCAAGGAGTGCACAACAGGACATGGGAGGTTCTGTAGTCAGCGCAAGGTGTGCGCATCTGAACTATGTGAAGTCAGAAAGAACGTCCCAGGAGGGCACACACGAGCATTATAGACTCAAGAGGAACTTCAGAGTTACTGAATCCTCTGGAGGAAGTATTGTGTAGAGGAAAGCACAGCGAGGGGATTGATCCAGGTGGATATTGGTGGCCACCCACCTTTTCCGAATGGCTCAAAATAGTTTTCTGGCAATTTTGGCAATTTACTATTTT
>JASDQU010735762.1:346692-356837 GCA_032191745.1 Picea mariana | reverse complement strand
CTTAGTTTTAAAAAGTAATATTCACTCCAAGTTAAATATTTCTTTCAAGCTTAGTTCTTAAGAGGATCCATACTGGAACATATTATCATAGACTCATATAATCAATTCAATTTGACTTCCAAGAAATTTTCTCATATATTGTTTCCAGATTTCAACCACCTATTGACTTTAGACATTAAAGAAAAGTGGCATTCCACCTTTAGAAAGTTACATCCCTACGATCTTGTATTAGGAAGGGATTGGGCTAAGATTGTTGATTTTCACTTTTTATCAATAATTGGTTTTCTCTCATTTCTCCCTCATAAAATTATGACTATTACCTTAATTAGTCCTTATTATTCTTATTATCAAGACCTTGGACCCTCTTATGATTGATGCGAAAAGTTTTTTATTGTTTCAATCTAATTGTTTTCAATGAGAAGTTATAATATATTTTGGAGGAATTTATTTGTCCATTAACTTATTTACTTATTTGATGTATTTCCTTATTTAAATGAGGTACTATATGTGCAAATATATCATTGATATATTTTTTTTTAAATATGGTACACGAGATTCATCCTATTATTGTTTGTATTGTATGTACCAATGGAAATTATTGATGAACTTGAAGATCATGTGTTCGTTTAATGATGTTACAAAAATTGTAACATACAAATATTCTATGAGCCCTACAATTTAGCTGCTTGCAGGCTAATAAGATACTCAGTTTGGTTTAAATCCTAATGGTCAATATGTGTCATTGTTGTTATACAAGTATTTCAATAAAAGAGGTAGTGACATTGTTTTCAGTGATTCGTAATCTATCAAATCAATCTAGTGAGTCCATTAGATCTTTTTCTTGTTCTAAGGATTTGTAGTGGGACTCACTATTCTATTATATCAACCAGAACACACATTAAATTCTCTTATCATTGTTCAACTACAAAAATACATGACAATCAATTCTGATCGACTTCATATTGATTCATGGGTTTGAGTGGACATTTAACATGGTCAATGTTACATTAATGAAAATAGGTTAAAATAACAACATTGAAGATCAATGTGCAGCATGAGATCTCTCATAGAAGCATAATATTATTATGTTTAGTCACACAAATATCATTAAATTTATGTATTTAAAAATCTACGACGTGCCCACAGGGTTGGCTTCCCATGGCCAAGTCACAATCTAGTGGACTGTGACTTATGTCTTAGTGATAAATTGAAAATTTCAATTATAAATTAACAATACATTTTAAAAATTTAAACTAAAATTATATACGCAAGCTTCGAAAAATACCTAGAGTTCGACGCACCCACGCTCACAAACGCCGACACGACCTCTACGCTCACAACATGCCCGCCTACACGACCTCTGCACTCACTCACAATCACTAAGAAATGGCAACACAGTTCGTAAAACGTTTCAAGAATCGATGTGTGGTTGATATATAAACGATCTTTCGGTCGAAAGATTGTTGGACTGAATAATCTTTCGGCCGAATAATCATTCGACTGAAAGATTATTTCGACCGAAAGAGTATTGCTAGAGAGAAAATATACGACCGACTAAATTTTTACATGCAAATTGAGGGTGTGGTCAATGCATCGTTCGATTTGACGTTTCATGTTTCGACCGAAAAATAGTTCGACTGAAAACAATATCTTTCGGCCGAAAAATAATATTAGTTCGGCCGAAAAAAGGTTTTTCAGAATTTTGGAGACCCGATTGTAACGAAAGTGTAACCCACCTCCATGATTTCACCCACATACTCCATTTAGATTGACATATGGTCAAGAAGTTGTGATGCCTATGGATTTTATTGTATAGAGTCTACACATTTATGCAATGGAGGAGCTTACAGATTCCGGTGCAATGGAGAAAATATTGTCATAACTATTAGAAGTAGAAGAAGAACGGTTTTCCGTAGGTTTCCATCAGCAAATGCAGAAGGAACGTAAGAAATCTTGGCATGACAAGAAAATTAAACAAAGAAATTTCAGACAGGAGACTTAGTGTTACTTTATGACAACAAGTTTTTGCATCACCCAGGGAAGTTCCAGATGCATTGGCTAGGCCCATATGTGATCAGGTTTGTGACAGATGCAGGTGATATTTAGTTGGAGAAGTTGTTGAAGGATTGGTTAACGGTAATTGGTTGAAACTGTATAGGGGCAGTCAGGCTTCTGTGCAGTAGTTCCAGTACACTGTATGTGTACCATATTACTTGTATAGAAAAAGAGAAAAAGAGAAAAATAGAAAAAGAAGAAAAACAATAAAGGAGTTTGATGGTTGGAAGAAAATGATGCAGACAAGAAAGAGGAAGGTGAACTGCATAGAAAGGAGAAAGAGAGTATGAAGAAAGAAGAAAAGGTTGGAGATCTGTGCAGAATATGGTTGAAGGCATTAAATATCACACATGACGGGACACACATTAAAGAGCCAACATGACAGCTAAGTAGTGGAGATGTGTAGTCATTAATGGAAAGCGATGTCAAGATCGTGACAGATTGGAAAGATCTAGACCATGATCCGCAAAATAATCCAAATTTATTACAAAATATGGAAAGAATTGAATGTGAAGTAAATTCGAATTTGACAATAGGTTTGGGTGCGAAGAATAGAAACAGTTGGAGACAGGTGATAAGAGCAGTTGAAAGGCTGACAACCAAAAGATATTTTTATTTAGAGTTTTCATGGAGAACAATAAAGAGCAGAGATCGGATTGAATGCAAATCGAGTTGAGTAAGTAAAGTTATAGAGAGAAGTTGCATAGAGTTATGGGGCCACCCAAAGAAGTCGTGACATCAACATCACAATCAAAGAAACAACACACTAAGCCATCAATAGTATGGGTACATGAAGAGATTTTAGGAACATGTACATCAGAGCCGAGTCAAACCAATTTTCTGAAGGGTTACATACCACCAAGGAAGTTGTCAACAAAGCCGATCAACTTACAAAAGGAAGTAAAATATGACCTCGTGGAGCCAAAAGTTCTACCCGGAGTAGTAGCTGAAGGGGATATGCTAGGAGCAATAACAAGCTTGAAGTTCATATATCACGATCTGTCAAACAAAATGAAGTTCTTGGACTTATCCCAAAAAAAAGATATGAATACATTCATCGATCCAGAGATGTCATTTATTAGAGTTGAGCCAAAGACTTGGAAAATAGGATTGGAGAAATCAGGGATCTTGAACTTGTTACAAGTCCCACATTTTGTTAAGTTACATCCATGGCATATATCTATGGTTGGATAGAGCTGTGTCCATTGACATAGAGTTGATTGCATGAATAATTGGATTGACAATGGAATGGGAGGATCTATCACTACTTTTTATAGACAAGTCAAAAGAAAAATCATTATCAAAGAAGATGAAAGAGAATTTTGGAACATTTAGAGGAGTGTGCAAGCTCAATGTAACGAATATCAGTGATGACTACGTCAAGTTTTCAATGCAATTGTTAGCTTCCAAATTGCTGAGAAAGTTTTGTAGGCATCAAGTGCCAGCAGGAGCGATATCAATGATAGAGAAGTGCGTCGAAGGAATATAGATGAATTGGGCAACCTTCTTAGTCAACTAGTTCCAGATAGACTATAGGGAAGCTCAGGACCGAGGGATGTGGTTTCATTATGCATGGTTGTTGAATAAGGCCCACTATTATTAAATAAGGCCGACTATATTATTAAATAAGACCCACTATGGTAGTTAGATATAATAAATAGGTGAAGGCTCTCTAGAAGGTTCCTAGGAGACAGAGAGATCTATAAAAATAAGTGTAAACAATGTAATGAAGCATAGTGAAGAATATTGTGAATGTACAAGAAATGATTGCTTGAGGAGTTTTATCCTTCCATAAGGATTAATACATGGCATTACCCTACCTCAAGGGTTTTCTCTATTTCTTGTGTTCATGTTATCGTGAATGGTTTATCGTTTATTCTTAGTATTATTGAAGTATATTTTCATATATGGTATAGGTACTTAACAATTGGTATCAAAGCACTTTCCTTGGCCAAAGAAGGGAAGAATGTTTTTCTCTTTTTGCAGATTTATTTTCTAGGGAATAAAAAGAGGGCGGTGCACTTCAGGTTCAGATCCGAAGCTTTACGAGCTGAATTTGGAAAAACTAATTGGGTATTTTAATTCCTCCTGGAAAAATACCCAATTTCAAAAAACAAATCAGCCGAAACAGATTTTGGGAAGTAAAGCTATGAGGATTTTAAATTCAACAGTTTTTCAGGGTTTTTCCGGAAAAAGCCGCGATTTTTTGTCGTAACTTATTGTTCTATTTTTGGGGGTTTTCATAGAAAGATGTATTTTACAGGGAAATGTGATGGCCCTAGTATTGAAGAATTCATTAAAGAAAAGGTCAGCATGGGAAGTGAATTGGCCCCGTTGGGTAGATCTCGAATTGCAAGGCGATGCTTCCATTTGGTGGAAATCGCTTGATTATAAGGAGATGATGACACTCTACAATGGAGAATTTGAAAAAATAGTTTTAGAAAAGTGGTCTCATCGAAAAAATAAGGATACGGAAAGAACAAGAGTTTATTTTCATGTGACAAATCTATATTACAGGTTCATGGTTGTATTCATAAAGAAAATATCATTGTTTCTATTAACCCAAGTTGCATGTATAATTTTATCAATGTTCAATTGGTTAATAGATTGCATGTTCCAGTAAAGAATATTCAAAGCACACAAGTTGAGGGTGAAAATGTTCAAATTTTTAAATATTTGAAGATTACCATGGATAAATATGTGTTACATTCAAATTTTTATGCTATGGATATGGATGAAGTGGATATTGTTTTGGGATATCCTTGGATAGAATTAGTGGGTACCATTATTATTAATGTGAAAAATATTTTTTTGAAGTTGTGGTACAAGAAAAAGAAAATCACATTGCAGGATGTGTCTCTCAGTAAGAAAGATGGGCCCATGGAAGCTAGCAAAGAAGTTATTGGCGAGTCTGAAGTTGAATCAGAGATAGAGTCTACAGAAAGAGATGAAGCAAAACTATAACAAGGACATAATCATGAAGGCAAGGACGTCATTGACTCAAAGGAACAAAGTGTTGAATATTTGAAGAAAAAAGAAAAAAATCCTATAGTTGTTGTATATCGCCATCCATATCATATAGAGACACAACAATCATCAAGGCAAGGGTGTGTGTATCAACACATTTATGCACCAGCAAGGCACCAGATAGGAAACCAATCAAGAGGTGCATGGAGGACTACCGACACTACGTGAAGAGCTCAAGATACATAAACAATCCCATGCAAACCTCGACATGATGCAGAGAAAGATCAGAGTGGAAAGGAAACAGATAGACATCATGTTTGACTTCCATTGGGATGGATGGATGGTCATCTTGGTTCCAGTTGGCTACATTGCTTAGTCGGTCATATTGTATGGTTTCTTCTCATGTTTCGAGGATGAAACATGTGAAGGGGGATGTAATGTAGTATACCTAGGGAGGTAATTGGGGGTACCTAGGGAGGTACCCAATGGGCATGCAGTTATGTGTTATTAGTGGAATTCATTTAATATATGGGAATGTGGTCATTCAATGTAAGGTGGACTAGGTTCACTATATTAATAAAGGCCCACTATGGTAGTTAAATGTAATAAATGTGAGAAGGTTCTCTAGAAGGTTCCCAGCAGATAGAGAGAGTTATAGAAAGAAGTGTAAGCAATGTAATGAAGCATAGTGAAGAATATTGTGATTGTACAAGAAAGGATTGCTTGAGGAGTTTTATCCTTCCATAAGGATTAATATATGGTGTTACCCTGCCTCAAGGGTTTTCTCTATTTCTTGTGTTCATGTTATGGTGAATGGTTTATGGTTTATTCTTGGTATTATTGAAGTATATTTGCAGATCTGGTATAGGTACTTAACACCTAAACATGGGGAAAACCCATGGGACGACATCCCATAAACCCATTACAAAACCAATAGGACCCCTTATTGGGTCCACATAACCCTCAAAATAGGTGAGATTCACGATCTCAGCTCTTCCTAGACTCTCCTACTTCGATTAACGTGTCGAAGGCCAAAAGTGGGCCAAAACCTCCAAAATTGGCCAAAGTTTCCCCAAAACTTGGTCGAGAGCAAACATGCCCCCAAAAATCACCTATGACTCATCCCGAATCACTCAGGTCCAGACAATGCTGCTTCAAAATCCTCGAGCTCAACTCGAGTTGCCTCGACTTGCTGCCTAGCCCAAGCCTCCTGTTCAACGAGCTCCTGGACTAGCTGCTCTATAATAGGGCCTTCCAGGCATTGTTCTACTACTGCAACTACTTGATCTATTTGTGAACCCTGGTGATCAATCTCCTCGAACACCTTGCAAGCTTCATCCTACACAATGATCTATTGTTGTAACAATGCGCTACTCCTGGGATCTCTTCATCCTTTCCACTACTGTGAGTAGCTTCATCTATGCCTACAATGAAAATTCTCGCTATTGCACCTGCTATAACTAAGCCTGTAGCTTCTTTAACTCTGGATCCTCGACGAGGCGTTCATACGTCTGGGTTCTTTTGTCACTCAACTATTTACATGCCGAGGTGAGGGATTTTATACTTGCTACTATTTTTTTGGCAGACTCCCCCTGGTCACGGACCTCCTGTAGGGTGCTCGGCATTGTCTGGGCCTCCAGTTCAACTATCCTAGCTTGAAACTTTTGGATGGTCTCTGCGAGCTTCGCTACTTGAGCTTCAACAGGCTCTTGCTCCTCCTGTACAAAGCATGGCACAAAGAGAAACACTTTTCTTACTGCGTATTTGACCATGACCTGCTCTATGAGAAACTGCTCTTTTTCCTTCTGTATTTGCGCTTCGACAACTTTCTTTTCCTCCTGAATCTCTGCTTTCTCGCTTTCATATGCAACTATATTGTCTTGCGCTACTCGTAAATGTACTAGGACTTTGTATTTCTCCTTTTGCAAGGCTTCTGTAGCCTTCTCCTTCTCTTCATGAGCTCTATGGAACTGAGCTTTTGTTGCATCAACAAACCTTCTTAGTTGGGCTACTCTTTCAAGAGTCATTTCTCTATGTTGTCTTCTGTATGTCTTCAAACCTGCCTCCAATACTTCGAACTTTTCAGGAGGTATTCCTTTAATTTTAACCTCAAAATCCAAGTTGGGGCTAGCCTGTAGTGTTGCGGGGGTGGGAAACTTGATGTTATACTGGGGGAGGGTGATCCAAATCCATGGTTCACCCTGCGGAGTTGCTTCGTCCCCCAAGTCCGCAGTTTATGATGAGGAAGGAGCAGATGACACAGTAGGCACCACGCGGACCAAGTGAATAGCCTGTTGCACTTCCTTCAACTCCTTCTCAATCCTTTCATAAAAATCCGCATGTTTCTCTTCATATATTTGCAAGATGTCTTCAAGGGCGTCCTCCATAGCTCCATGGATTCTCTTTGTATCTCTGCAACATGTTTCTCTTCATATCTCTGTTATGCGCACTGGGTAGACGACTCAGATCGTCCTCCATAGCAGCTCCTGAACTTGCTTCTCGATTTCTACATTCTTGATTATTGATGACCTGCACATTCCAATGTTCAAAAGAGGAGCATCTTGCTGCAAATATATTTCATGTTCAACCTCTTTTTTAGGAGGAAACCCCGTGGGTTCATGAAATAACTCATAATAATTAGATTATATGTTGATCAATTGTTTCTTATGATTTAGATCACAACCTGCTAAAGCATCTATTATATCTTCTTCTTTTTGTTTCACTATCATGAGAAACAAATATTTACTTGTGCTCATGAGTCTCTTTATGTACCCAGTGCTCAGTAAAGAAACATTAGTTTTGATGCGATGAGATCTGAAAATATATTCAATCCCATCCTTGAGAAGGTGATATTTATTTTGTTCTTGATAGAACACAAAATTCCTGTCAAATAGATATGGACTACCCAAGATAATGCCACAAATTTCAAGTGGAATAACATCTAAATTGACCTCGTCAAAGAACTTAGTTGTAATTGCAAACCTGATCTTACACCGCGTTCTCACTTGCAACTTAGCATCGTCACACACCCAACCTAATGGATATGGATTTTTGTGAGGTGTTGTCTTCAATCCCAACTTCTTAACAATTTCTTCAGATATTAGTTTAACTTGATATCCACTATCAATAAAGTATCCACCTTTGTATGCTTGACTATAACTCTGAAATGAAAATTCTCGATCATTTTCTTCAGATCAATTTCACTTTCTATATTGGCAGATTGAACTAAAGAATTTGAACTAATAGCTGATATATATTTGCTTCCTATGGCCATGATATTGGATTCATCTCTGGAATCTCACCCTAGATCTTGATGAGCTGATGCAACAATCTTTTTCTTCCCTTTATCCTTGAATTTATACGGTATTAATTCTGGGTGCATCTTTGAACACCGTGATTCCTCATGTCCCTTTCTCTTACAATGGGAACATGTAGGTCTTCCCTCTGCTTGCTTCACTGCGACTGATTTCTTACTCTTCCATTTACCTTTCGGTTTCTTTTCTAACTTGAATGGAATCTTAACTTTGCTTGCATGCTTACCCTTACTAGCCTCTAGATGTGTATCTTGTATTGACACCTTGTCAATGTTAGTATGGATGAACATTAGAGCAGTGTGGCAAAGATATGAGTGCATGCCACCAATATACTGCAGAACAATTTCATGCATATACAATGGAATTCCTAGGGATAATGCCTTCTTTTTGAATTCCCATGTATATGCCTGAATATCCTTTCCT
Organism: Picea mariana; assembly: GCA_032191745.1. NCBI lineage: Eukaryota > Viridiplantae > Streptophyta > Pinopsida > Pinales > Pinaceae > Picea > Picea mariana. The sequence goes on along the minus strand of JASDQU010735762.1, from coordinate 348,078 downwards.
TTACCCTGTCTTAGATGCTGCCACTCAATCATTGTCGTCTATGTATGTGCCAATGGATATAATGGTTTTCTTATAACATTAGTAAACTTAGTCCAAGAAGAGATTACTTTAACCTTTTGAACCAGATCAACTTGCATCTTACTCTCCCACCATATTAAGACAGTGCCACTTAGTCAAAGAGAAACTAATTGTATCGTTCTAGCTTCGTCCATAATTTTCTAAACCCTGCAATATACCTATATTTGCTTGATCCAATTGCCCAATTTCTCATCTTTCAATTCTGCATCATAGCTCGGCAGTTCAAACTTCACATCCAATTTTAATAATTGAAGATTATGCTCAAACTTCTTAGATGACTTCTTTCAATGATAAAAATGTTTAATTTCTTCAAAAGAAACTGATGACGAGGAGGAGGAAGGGGAAGGGGGATCTGAAGGTCCACTTCCTTCACCTCCTCCTCCTTTTACTAAAGATTCTCCACTTGCGGGATTTTGAATTCTTCGTTCTAACTCATCTATTGTTTCTTTTAGTGATTGAAACATAGCTCTAATCTCTTCACGACTCATGGGTTGATATTCTTCTTTTCTTTTTTCAGAAGCCATCTTATGTCGTCAAAATCTCTTTCCAATTTCAGACTTATAACTTGCAATTTTTCCTTTACCAAGTTTGAGTTTCTTGTAAGCATCCATTTGAAAAATACTTATCAAACTCCTCTGATACCAACTTGATCCGAAAAATCCTTAGATGATGATAATTTTAAATACACATAAACATGTACTTGATATTCAAAATAAAATGATCGCTTGACTGTTTTGCAAATTACACGTGAAGATCTTATCTAACCAAATCCATTTTAATAATAAATGGCTTGCAAATTACTGAACTTGAAATGAACAACAATAATGTAATCACATACACAAGTTGGAAAAATCGGAGTTCACCCAATTTGGGCTACCTCTTTGGGTCCACTTCCAATAGAGACTTCTTATATTAATGCTCAAATTCTTGTGTTTTACAATGACATTTTTACGTGTTTCTCAAATGCAGGGAGTGCATCATCGAATTCTTTGAGAAAATTCGTGCAAAATTGATATAAGATACTTGAAATTCCATCAAAGTACCCCTCGACATGCTTTACAGTGTCACCTCAAATTCCTTGTACCCTTAGCATGCATTACAAGACAATTCTTTGCAATAATTGTGTGTACAATCCTTGGGTTTTGTGCCATTAAATAGGGCACGCCCCCTTAACCACTTCCAAAATTTATGGTAGGATTTAAATACAAAATTGTTGGTTTGTTTAAACAAACCATATATATGGTCGGTTGGTTAAAAACGTGGCGTAAAAGTCAGAGGTCGGGGGTTCTATTCCCCACGACCTTTGGT
>JASDQU010735762.1:335060-346496 GCA_032191745.1 Picea mariana | reverse complement strand
TTTATCCCTTGCGCGAATAGGTGTGGTTACATGGCATGCTATTTTTGGAATATAGCACCTCCTTTCCATCCATAATGTTTCCACATAATTTTTTAAAATGTTTATTTTTCATTTTTTTTCATTTTTTTTCAATTTTTTTTTTTCATTTTTGTTTTTTTAATGGTACTTTTTATTCATTTTTCCATGGTTCTTTTAATCTTAAAAACATTTTTTACTATTTACTTTTTTAAAATTAAGATTTTTCATATAATTGTGTTTCCTTAATTAATTTATGGTTCCATACTTTTAAAATATAGTGGAAAACATTATTTTAACATATTGTTTACCTTTACTTCAATACTTAGAAAATAATTATAGTTAAATAACACTATTTTTTAATATTTGGCCAAAAAAATATAATTTGATTTTTTTTTATAAATTAAAAGCTAAGAAAAACTAAAAACAATAAAAGAATTAAAATAAACTAAAAAATAAAAATAAAAAACAAATTTGTATTAAAAAAAAAGATTAAAGAATATATATATATATATATGAAAACTAAAAAAAAAATAGAAAAAAAAGAGTTAAAAAACAAATTTATCTGAAAAAAACTTTGAAAACCTTAAAAAAACACAATATATATATAAATATAACAAATTAAAAAACCTAAAATATAAAACTTAATACAAAATAGCAAAATAAAAAACTTTGAAAAAACTCAAAATTTACATATATATATATATATATATAAGCCAGGGTGAAGTTGAACATCACCCCATCCCCCGCGCAAACTAGGACAAGCTCAAGTGGCCTCTACGAGACCTTGTTCTCTCCCGCACGGGGGTTGTACCATGCCTAACATTGCCCTTGCTCATTCTCTCTATATAACTCTCTCTAAATATACTTTTTAATTTTATTTTAAATTTTTATGAATTTTTGTGTTTGAAATTATTTTTTAAATGTTTTTTAAAATAAGGTTTTAGTTTTTTTTTTTTAATTTTTGTTTTAATATTTTTTTGTTTTTTTAAGGTGTTTTAATGATTTTTTTATTAATATTTTATCCAAAAAAATTTAAATTTACCAAGATTTTCTTCTTTCTTTTTATTTAGTTTTAATGTAAATTTTAAAAAAATAAAATTACAAAATAAATTTTGAAGTGACCATTTAGGATTCAATTTTGGGTTTTTTATTTGCATAAGATCTATTGTCAAGGTCATAGTTTCAATTAGGTCGTAATTAGGTATAATTTTAACGTTTAGAGAATTTTTTTTTTACTTTAGGTAGCATCACTTTTTTTAATTTAGGTGTTGATTTTAAGGTTTTTCTGAGCTACTGTATGAGTTTTGAAGGCCATCTTTGAAAAATGTTGTAATTTTGACCCTGTTAGAAAAAATGGTACTACCGGTAGCACCACTTTTTGATTTGGGGGTTGATTTTCATGTTTTTTATGCAAAAATATGGGTTTTAAGGGCTAGAGTTCTCCTTTTGAGGTCATAGTTCTTGTGAAGTCGGTAAGTTCGTTGTTAGTGAGGGCTATATTAAGGATTATGGAGGCTATGGAGGTCGCGGGTTTGACCCCCGTCGACTCCATACCTTTTAATACATTTAACGAATATTGGCCAATGGGAGGTTGCCACATGGCAACCTCTCATAGGCTCTCCAATGCCAGATGGATTTCAACAATTCATCCACCATATGCCAATTTAGCTGCCCAATCATTGTACAATTAGTTCACGTGGCACCTTGGGGTGTGGCCACGTCACTTGTACGGTTGTGCCACATGTCACCCTTGTAGTGGTGAAATGTATCATCCTTTTACCCCTTTGACTTTGAGTTTGACATGTTTGACATGAACTTTGATTGCTCATAACTTTTGCATACAAACTCTGTTTGAGGCGAAATGTTCGTCGTTGGAAAGATATCGCGGAGCTCTACGCAATGATGGTTTTTTTAAGATGAATTGAATAATTTGAATGTTGATCATTTTTGAACCATTATGGACCTCTGTGAACATTCCCGGATCTTCCTGGATCACTGGTATTTGTTATGGTTCCCCAATTTTCAACAACCCATGAACGATGACGCTAGATTTTGTAATAGAGATAATTATAGTGGATGCTTCTAAAGGCATGCAATTAATTAATTAAAAAAGGGACAATATAACTACATAATGCCATAACTAATCATATAGCTAATTAATAAATTAGCTAACCAACAAGCCCCTTCCATAGGAAATATGTTTCCACCCATCACCCAACATGTGTTACATAGAATTAGAAGTTCTAACCACCTCACCAAAAACCAAATGAAGGGATAAAAGCTAGGAGCGGTAGTCTCACACACATTTTCTGGAAAACAACAAACCTCAACAAGTGTTATTTGCAAGTTGACACATGAAAGTCATGAAGGTAATCCCTTGTTCGCAACATATTTTCTCAAGGGCTGCTAGAATGGAGGAGTTGTAAGAGCAATGATGCAAGTTCGAAAAGGCCTCTTGCCTTCCTTTGGTTCTTATTTCATCGACAAAACCTCTATAGGGCGTTGCTCAAGTACACTATATGACATATTTTACATGTTCTTTTTTTGGGAAATTGTTTAGCATCATGTGGTACTTATTGAGAGAATTGGTTGTTAAGTGGGCTAGCACAAACTTCTCATAGATCCCATGTTCTTTGTTCTATTTTTTGTTCCTCTACCTGTTGCTTGTGTTGGTTAAGTTGTTGATCTCAATGTTAGAGTCTATATATATATCTAGGTATAAACATGGGACCTGATCAAATGAAGTGGGAGAAGAAATGAGATATAACAGTTGGTGTGATGAGAGCAGGGGGATTCATTTATTAATGGCTTATCAAGATGCTACTCACCAAAGGCCATAGTGTAAAAGGAGAAGTTCATGCCAACCTAGTTGGTATAATTCTTTCCATACGGTTTTAATTTCATTATTTGTTTTGCATTGAATGATTATTCTAATTACTTCATGGATTTGACAAATGAAAATGATGGACATAAGTATGATTTCATTATTTGTTTTGCATTGAATGGGTTTTTTTTTTTGTAAATAAAAAGAGAATCCTTGTATTATATCATCATGAGGGTACAACTGTATGTCGTTTGACAACCACCTGTTCCGCCACATAAGGGAAACCAGAACATGTGGCTCCAAGTGATGATATGACTATCATGGCAGAGATTCAGTTTACAAAAATTGAGCAAAAGATGAAAATTTCAACAGGAACTTTGTTCCCACTGGCTAGCCTAGGGCAGGCTTCATTCAGAGCCGCCATTACTAAGAAGTGAAAATATAATCACTATGCATGCTGAAAGCTGTAATTGACAAGAACCAGAGTCAAGGGTCGGCCGCGTCAAGCCATTGGAGAACCTGGATGTCCATGGGCGGTGTAGATTGGGACGAACTTCTGCTTGTAGGTGGGGAATTGTGAATGTGTTGGGGCGTCTAAGAGCACCTCGAACAACAGATCCAGTCATTAGTGGATTGTCCTTTTCCCATGCACCTGCTCGTCCTGCCATTGTCGGATGTCAAAGAGGAGCTAAAGATACTCCGTTGCTAGATGATAGGTGTAGTGTGAGCCTTCCTCACCACTGTTTGTGCCTATGTCTTCCGCTATAGTTATAGTTGGCTTCTCCCCACCTGCTGTCAATTGCCAACTTGGGGGGATTTCCTCCTCCACTATGCATCCTCCTTCCTACCATTGAGGCTGAAATTCTTGGGAAGTGGAGGGGCTAGGGAGGCTTGCCTTGGAGGGTGACCCTTTCATTTTCACAAGGCTCGGGCCTGGTTGAGAAGCCAAAGGTGGCCCTATGTCATTCAACTTCGGGCCAAGATGTTGAATTGAGGGTAGTTCCTCCTCTTTGACCGTGTTGAGAATAGTCGATAAGTGTTGGGGTGGTGGTGGAGAATGCTCAGTGGGGGACAGGGTCTCCATTTTGGGAATGCGAAGGGGAGACTAAGCTTGAGTCTGGGGCAAGGTAGGCATATTCTCCACTTTTGGAGTGCTCATGGTGGACTGAGTGCTTCTGGTAGGTATGTGAGGGCGGCTGAAATGTGCAATCAAGGCTCGCTGAGAAGCTATGAGCCAGTTGTTTCAGGTGAAGGTGTTCTTATTCCTAGTGGCTCGCCTGGGCTTGCCTCATTCCTGGGGCATGGTGGTGAGAACCAGGGGGTGGGGGCGAGTGTGTTCGGGGGAGGTTCAGAGGTCGCACAGGAGGTAGGCAAAGAGGCCAAGAGGGCTGAATAGCACTATGCAGAGGTGGTAGCTTGCAAATGACAGGAAAAAATGCGTGCCTTGGTCGTTTTTATCGCCGTTGGGAGCCATTGATGCCCCTCCCATTGCCATTGAAGGATGACGAGACTGGTTGAGGCTCCTAGTACTAGTGGCCTCGCTAGATCGCTCGTCCGAGAGCTCCTCCAGGCACACTGAATTAATTTCCCTTATGGTGAACTCCATGGGAGTTAATAACTTCGAGGGTGCCAGCTTGGGATATTACTCCCCTCGCCAACTGTCCCTACCACCTGTCCCCCTCCTCTTGCCAAGTGTCACCTCATCCGGGTGGTTTTGCATTGAATGGTTATTTTAATTAATTCATGGATTTGACAAATGCAGGTAATGGGTGGAACTATTCTTGATTACTAGAGCTTAGAAGTTAATGCATATTTATAGTATCCAATTTATGAATGAAACTGTAAGTGTTTAAAATGGCATTAAGTTTGTCTATCAACGTGAATGTTCTTTTGAGGCTTACTATTTTCTATTATGGTGCTTTTCAAACTTGTGTCACGTTTCATTATTTCTCATTTCTCTTGGGTGAGAACCATATTACAAGAAAAATATTTGTTTGAGTGTATCTATTCCCTTTCAAGAGTTTTAAAGTTTCAACCCTATGTTTAATCAATGCAAACCTAATTTTGTTAATATGACACAAGGGTCTGGTTTGCAAAACCAGTTTATGCTTGTTGATCTCTTAGTTCTTCTTCAACATTAACTTTATTGAATGGAAATGGTAAGCAACAAGGGTCTAGTTTGCAAAACTAGTTATGGTAAGCTCCTTACTAGCCTAGTTTTCATCTTTCCAATTTGTATTATGTAGAATTGAAACAACTATTTGTTGTCAAATTCCTTTCACCACTAATAACATTTAAATATCTGAAAATTGAATAAAAAACAACATCTTCAACTTTTTAATCACAAATATACCATATCTCTTAAATTCACTATAAAATTTAAGAAAATAGATTATGTGCAAATGCTAGTGGTAAATTGACTCACCTTCTATTTTATAGAAGTCAATTCTTGGTGACACTGATTCCTTCTCTCCTCCACATATTGCAGGTGGAAGCTCTTTATCCTTGACATATTAGGTGCAAGGGTTATTTCATGGAGAAGTGCAAGCAACTAGCTATCAAAGTATGCATAACAGGCGGGGCAACAGCACGAACATGGAGACAATGAAGGTTGGATTGGCATGTTACCATTTCATGATGGGATGTCCCATATTCGGGATTGCTCTCTGTTGTATGTATGGGAGATCATCTCTCTCAAAGAAAAATGAGGTGCAAGGGGATGGATAAATCAGGTTTAGGTGTCTTCAACCGTGAGAGAGGAAGAAGAGAAACCGACAGGGAAGGTAATCAACCCCGAGGACGAAGAGAAATGGGAAGGAAACAACAATGTCCTTAGCAAAGATGCTTAGCAATGTCCTTAGCAGAGATGCTTAGCAGTGATCCTAAGTCACATGGAAGTGAAGACAAGGTTGGCAATTCACGAGAGAAAGAGTTATGAGTTATGCATTGGAAAATATTAAGCATTTTATATTTGGAATTAATGTAAAGTTGAAACTAGGATTGATTCACATTGCTTGCTACATATCCGGTTCAATAAGTTTTAAGCCTCTCTTTCCTTAAGTTTTAAGCCCTTTAAGTGTAAACAGGTGACAATAAGGCTTTTAAGTGCCCAGCTTTCTGCGGCTCCGCGTGCCGTGCTTTTGAACACGCAACTACTTGGGTAATACACATGGTGCTTATCATATGGACAAACACAAATACCATTTTCCATTAAACCTTCTCTGGCCAATATTTGCCATCGCTGCATGTTAAAACTGTATATTTGGCTCTTTGTTTGAGGACAACTCTTGTTCTATTCATAAGACTATTCAGAAGATTTGGTGTATAATAATTTCATTTCTTAACTGAGCCGATAGACGTCTCTATTTCAACTCTTTGTTGTATTAAATTGCAATCAGACCCGCCATGAAAGCAGATTTTGTAAGACCGCCCGTGGTGAACACCCGGAGCCTGAAACTGGGTGAAGGAAATGGCTTTAGGTTTTCCTCTGGAACCGAAGAAACTGCGCCGCCGCTTCCAACGGGGTACAAGTGTACGATTAAAATTGCCATCTGCTGCAGTTCCCCTCTCCCGACAGCGCATAATAGATTATTTGGTTGGTGTGGGTTTAGTTTTTATTAGGTCACATGTTCAAATGTGGACGGTTCTAAGGTGGGAGGTATTTGTGAAGGAATTAAATTGTCCTACACAATCATTAAATCATATGTTCAAATCTCACAATCATTAAGTCATACCTTCAAATCTCATGTTGAAGGTTTCAGGGTGGAAGACATTTGTGGAGGAATTAAATTGTCTGAAAGCATCCCACTTTATTAATCGTTTCCATCTAATCCTATAAAGTTTCTTGAGTTTATTATTGTGAGATTTTTTAGATTCTTTATAATAGTATACTGTAAAGTTTTGTGAATAAGTTACATGTTCAAATTTCATGTTAAAGGTTCGAGGGTGTGTGAATAAGTTATATGTTCAAATTTCATGTTAAAGGTTCGAGGGTGTGTGAATAAGTTATATGTTCAAATTTCATGTTAAAGGTTCGAGGGTGTGAATAAGTTATATGTTTAAATTTCATGTTAAAGGTTCGAGGGTGGGAGGCATTTGTGGAGGAATTAGTGAATAAGTTATATGTTCAAATTTCATGTTAAAGGTTCGAGGGTGTGAATAAGTTATATGTTTAAATTTCATGTTAAAGGTTCGAGGGTGGGAGGCATTTGTGGAGGAATTAAATTGTCCACACAATCATAGTCTGAAAGCATCAAATCCCATAAAGTTTTATTTTATTGATTTTATTATCGTGTGATTTTTTAGATTCTTTATAATAATATAAAATAAAGTTTTGTGAATAAGTCACATGTTGAAATCTCATGTTGAAGGTTTGAGGGTGAGAGGTAAAACTTTATTGATTTTATTATTGTGTGATTTTTTAGATTCTTTATAATAATATAAAGTAAAGTTTTGTGAATAAGTCACATGTTGAAATCTCATGTTGAAGGTCTCATGTTGAAGGTTTGAGGGTGAGAGGCATTTGTGGAGAAATTAAATTGTCCACACAATCCTAGTCTGAAAACATCCGTTTCATTCGAATCCCATAAATCTCATGTTAAAGGTTCGAGGGTGTTAAAGGTTCGAGGGTGGGAGGCATTTGTGGAGGAATTAAATTGTCCACACAATCGTAGTCTGAAAGCATCCGTTTCCTTCGAATCCCATAAAGTTTCATTTTATTGATTTTACTATTATGAGATTCTTTATAATAGTATACTGTAAAGTTTTGTGAATAAGTCACATGTTGAAATTTCATGTTGAAGGTTCGAAGGTGGGAGGCATTTGTGGAGGAATTAAATTGTCCACACAATCCTAATCTGAAAGCATCCATTTCCTTCGAATCCCATAAAGTTTCATTTTATAGATTTTACTAATGTGAGATTCTTTATAATAGTATACTGTAAAGTTTTGTGAATAAAGGTTGGGTTACTTTTGGATAATATTAAATTAATATGAACAATCTGTTTCAAAATACCAAACTAAATTAAAATGAACAATCTGTTTCAAAATACCAAACTAACGCGCCCAGAGATAAAACGGGGTGCAGTAATATTCGAGCCTGAGTTCATTGTTTGCTTCGTAAATTAATCTTGACGACACATAAATTATTCATTGCCTGTTCCAGTAACTTATGTGCTGTCCTGATTGTGATTTGATGTTTGAAATGCCTTAATTTTATACCATTTGGCAACATATGCACAAATATTTTAATCTTAGAAACTAGGCGTTACAGGTCCGAAATGAAAGAGGTTCAAGTATTATTTACTCGTGTTATATGCAGTCCACCAACCTTCTGCATATCATGGACAAGTGGACAAGTGAAGCCGAAATTTTGAGGATTATTTCAATATTTATAATAATTTTTTGATTATTTTTGTATCTAGAAATCAATTTTAAATAATAAAAAATAGTGATTTCAAGTAAATTTATTTGAAATCTGGTTAAAAATTGTTATATTTGAGTAATTCAAAAAAAAACATAAATATAACTGAATTCCTATTTGAAATCTGGTTAAAAATTGTTATATTTGAGTAATTCAAAAAAAAACATAACATATAACTGAATTCCTGCCGAAAAAAATCATTTTTTAAAACAGTTAAACAACGCCTAATATATATAATATATATGAGGGATTTAATTACATGAGTATTGGAACCTTTAAAAGAAAACCATCCACTGAAATTTGAAACAGCTGCTCTGAATCATATTAAAACCTTTGTTTCGACTAACAAAATGATATAACCATTCATGTAAGTCATTTCGATGTTGTAAGGTACAACCAAAACCAAGTATTTTACAGCTGCAATTAGATTTCCAAGCATTGCCTCTAGATTGCGAAATTGCGATTTCCTATATCAGATACCCTCATTGTTGAAGCCCACGTTGTTCAATGGATCACATGAGCTTCGATTTCGAGAAACTCAAGACGGGGCAACGGTGAAGGAGTCGTAACCTCCGTGTCCTCTTCTGGAGTTCTCGCCAAAGTTTCTGTGCGTGGAGGAATGACTTGAGTCGAATGCGTTGTTTCTGTGACTACGTGCATCGCGTTGTTTGATTCGGTGCTCATTGCGGCACCTTCGGGCTTCCTGTTTCGGATAACGAGATTCAGACGATGTCTACAGATAGGGCAGGAAGAATGAGAGGTGAGCCATTTATCAATGCATTNATGTTTACTTTTTAACATTTACCTAATCACATTAAAAAATTACTGTAAGGATATGTAATTGCCACGTTTAAATGATTAAATAGGATTGAATAGTGGCATCTAAATAAATGCCCACGTTCTGCTTCTGAACGGGCCGTCTGATGCCCACGCGTTCCATTTATCAACCTAATACCATTTATCAACCTAATACAGCCAAACGTTTCGGTGTTCACCAGCCACCAGCCACTTTGCGGCGTTCACCAGCTGCCAGCCACGTTTCGGCGTTCACCAGCCGCCAACCACTTTGAGACTGTGCTAGTTTTATACCATTTGAAAAATGATTAATGACTTTTGGCAACATATGCACAAATTTTTTAATCTTACAAACTAGGCGTTACAGGTCCGAAATGAAAGAGGTTCAAGTATTATTTACTCGTGTTGTATGCAGTCCACCAACCTTCCGCATATCATGGACAAGTGGAGCCGAAATTTTGAGGATTATTTTAATATTTATAATAATTTTTTTTTTATTATTTTTGTATTTTTTTAAATAATAAAAAATAGTGATTTCAGTTAAATTTATTTGAAATCAAATTTATTTGAAATCTGGTTTTGAATAATTTAGAAAAAAAAAACATAACATATAACTGAATTCCTGCCAAAAATCATTTTTTAAAACAGTTAAACAACGCCTAATATATATAATATATATGAGGGATTTAATTACATGAGTATTGGAACCTTTAAAAGAAAACCATCCACTGAAATTTGAAACAGCTGCTCTGAATCATATTAAAACCTTTGTTTCGACTTACAAAATGATATAACCATTCATGTAAGTCATTTCGATGTTGTAAGGTACAACCAAAACCAAGTATTTTACAGCTGCAATTAGATTTCCAAGCATTGCCTCTAGATTGCGAAATTGGGATTTCCTATATCAGATACCCTCATTGTTCATGCCCACGTTGTTCAATGGATCACATGAGCTTCGATTTCGAGAAACTCAAGACGGGGCAACGGTGAAGGAGTCGTAACCTCCGTGTCCTCTTCTGGAGTTCTCGCCAAAGTTTCTGTGCGTGGAGGAATAACTTGAGTCGAATGCGTTGTTTCTGTGACTACGTGAATCGCGTTGTTTGATTCGGTGCTCATTGCGGCACCTTCGGGCTTCCTGTTTCCGATAACGAGATTCAGACGATGTCTACAGATAGGGCAGGAAGAATGAGAGGTGAGCCATTTATCAATGCATTCCACGTGGAAGCCATGGTTACAGTTTGGCAACATTCGCACCTTTTCTCCTGCTTGGAATTCCGTCAAGCATATGGGGCAATCAGTGGCCAATCTCGGTGGCTTAAAGGCAGATGTGTAAACAACAATCGGCAGTGCTTTCATGGCCGCCTTCCTCAATCCAGTGTTGGCACGCTGAATAGTAACCTCATAGGATGGGTCGGCCCCTATTCGTCGGATGTAACGACAGGGGCATCTGAGCATTAGCAACCAGATGAGGCTGAGCACACAGATGAGAGCGCAGAGCATAGTTGCGAGAATGATAGCTAGATCGGAGTTTAGAGTGCCCTCGTTGACGTAAGCATTGGGACGCCCATTGTGCTCGTCTCCCGTTGGAGAAAGTGCCGGGGCAGAAGCCAATAACTTTCTTCCGATTGAAAACTGGAAACTCAAAACGCTCATGTTGCTGGATTCCACCTTTGAAACCTCGACAATTTTTGAACTTATCTGTCTGTCCCTCGGAACTAAATGTCTAAAGAGTGCTGGACAGGAGAAAACAAGCCTTAACAGTAATGTAAAGAGAATGAGGCAGAAGAGAAACTAGATTACCAGACGTGGCGGTTTCGTCTGTGTATTTTTAGAGCTTCATGTCATTTGTCAGAATTGTCATGTCCGAAACCCTAATTATTCTTGCTGCATTACACGCGTTTATGAGGTTGGTATCTTGCGTTTTCAAAGTTTATTATATTACATTCGTTTTCCGGCCTGTCAAGATTTTTCTACATATGATCACTTAAGTCAATGTCTCAGCAGCGATCGTTACAAGTGTTATTTATTATTCCTTATCTCTATCACTGAAAATCTCTTTACCTCCTTTCTCGAAAACTTATTAATTATAAAAAATATGCGATTTTTCTATCTTCCTCTCAAATTGAGCCATCAAATATGAGCACTTAAATCGATGTCTCATCAGCGATGGTTACTCATGTTATTATTGCTTATCTCTATCACTAAAAGATCTCCTTACCTTCTCTCGGAAAACTTCTTAATTATAAAAAATTATGAGATGTTTTTCTATCTCCCTCTCTAAGTGAGCCATCCGATAATGTACGTCTTGATAAAATGAAATTGTATATAAATGGGATCTATCACCTAACTTGGTATTAGTGTTATTTAAATTTTT
>JASDQU010735762.1:277305-296400 GCA_032191745.1 Picea mariana | reverse complement strand
CAAAAGAATTAGCAAAAGGACCAGAAGAAGGGAATATTTTGAATACTTGTTCAAGTGGAAGGGACATCCAGTTGAAGAGGCCAGCTGGGAAAATGAAGCGGAAGTCTAGAAGCATGGACAGGCTATGCAAGAGATCATGGACGGGAGCCCATGAAAATTTTCAAGTGAGGGAGTACGATGCAGGAGCATCGTCAGCAGCAAGCGAGCACGAGTAGCACCAACACATTTTTGGCACACGTTCAAAGGTGTTTAAATTGTTTTGAACTAGGATGCACAAAACATAAATGAAGTAGTTAAGAAAGGGTGTACTTGTGATTGTAATCAAACCTTGAGCGTCCTGCTCTTGTCTGAAGGATTAAGAGGCATTTATGCTAGTAAATGTAAGTAGGTAGAATTAAATTCTAGATTAGACAGTTTTAGGAGTGGAGGGAAAAATGACTATAGACACCCTCATATTGTATCATTGTAACATTATCAATTGAAGAGAGCATAGGAGAGCAGAAGCAGAGAACTGTGTAAAGTAAAAACCCATGTACAAAAGTTCTGGATTAATACAAAGATCTTTAGTTCAGACTCATGGTGTTGAATTGCTTTCTGTGTTTGTACATGTTGATTGATATATGCTTGTTACTCTCTGTTATGCATTTGCTTTGATGCGTGAATGTATGATTCCATATTTAATGTCTGAAATCTGAAGAGAGGGAGAGTAAGGAATGAGTTTCAATTGTTTTTCTTTCTGAGCAAGAGTTTTCCTGCAAGGAGTGCAACGAAATTGTCCGCAAGGTGTGCGTTGATAGAAATCAGAGTTCGTCTTTGAAATATCAGGAGGGATAACATTGTTCTCATTCTCGCAGAAGTGAAAATTAAGCACAGGAGCCATACAAAGTGTACGCTGGCCGAGTATCATCTCAAAGTTTGCAACTTGAGGGAGTTGTTGAAGGACTGTTGTTGCAAAGAGAGTGCACAAAGTCTAAGAATTCAAATACTTGGAAGTATTTGAAGGGTTGCCGCAAAGAATGCATGCAGTAGTCTTTTTGAAGACTCAAGTTTTTGGTAAAATCTTAGAAGAGTTAGTGCTTTGAAGTGTTGAAAGGAGGCATAGCGAAGTTGTTTTGCAGGTGGACAAGTTCCGTGAAGGAATACCTTGTTCATTTCGCAGGAGTTGTCAAGGAGGCATTAGATGGTCGAAATTCTCCATGGAGAATTCACGAAGTCCTGAGAGCTGTCAGATCCTGTAGAGGAGCAAGGAGAGTTACGACAAGTTTTTTCTAAAGTGTAAAGCTCAGAAGAAAAAGAGTCGTAGGATCTGAGCCAAAAGGGGACGTTGGATCATTCACGTAATCTCATTTCGGGGTTTCGCGAGTTGGAGAATCGAAAGCCTTGCAACAAGATTTGCGAAATCACGAAGTGCGAAGTCCCGAAGGGGAGAAAAGATTTAAATATCATGGACAGTGGAGAGTGGACAGGTGGTGTACTTGTCTACATGGAGGTCAAACCTTTGTTGACCATTTCGGGGTTTCGTGGGTTGAAGAACCGAAAGTTTAGCATCAGGACTCACGAAGTCACGAAGTCTGAAATTTCGAAAAGGTGGGAAGTTTTGTTGTGGGCTAGCACTGGGAAATGTGTCAAAGTTTGGCATTTCGACATATTGGAGGATAAGAGGTCGAGAATTTTGTCTTCAAAATCTCGAAGTCATGAGTTGCGATAAGGAGTAACGAGGAATTCGGGATCTCGACACTTTGGGTGTCGGGATATAAAGGAGGCATCGCTTCGGTAAGCGAAGTTGTGAAGTGCCAAAGCTGGGCACAAGGGACATCTGTTAGAACCACAAGGTGGGCCCGTGTGATAGATAGACGAACATGCATCGCCTAGCAAAAGGAGTCAACACTCCGTTGACTTCTCGCATCTCGAGAATTTGTGAGATAAGAGCATGGGGAATCGACGTTGAAACTCATGAAGTGGCGAGTAGCGAGAGGTGTTAGTGTTAAGTCTAGCCGGTGGTCACGTGCGGAGGGCACTGACAAGGGAATGAGCCATACCCGTATCGACATTTTAGGTATTGCGAGATTGGGAAGGAAGAGTCGAGAGTTTCGACTCATGAAATCACAAGTGGCAAGTTGTGACAAGCGCCTTTTGGGTTAGGCCTTAGTCATAGTGTTGTGGTCACACAGAGAAGTGGAGCTCTCACCTACTTCTATTCGCGCAGGGGATCTTTCGAAAGGACCTGTGGATCGATTGAATTAAGATTCCAGCAAGGAACCGAAAGAGCCGATTTGGCTCAAAGGAGATAAAGAACGATCCTGTGAGCAGACTTTGGCCCGAGGGTCGGGGAGGTCTGCATCAATCAATTCATAATTAATTAATCAAAGAATATGAATATATTATAATGAAAATAAAACCATTTTACTCACAGGACAAAATCTATTAAGCAACCTGGAATTCCATATTCTACTTTGAAAATACTCGTCCATTCTCCTAAAGATTGCAATCATCCGTTACTCCATTTGAAAAGAAAAAAGGTTTACAAAAGAAATAATATACAAAAGAGAAAGGATAAAAATCCTCCTCTCAATTTCTTCGATCTCCATGGCTCTAAACTTTCTCGTATATTTATACAATGAATGAACAGTCTGGGCGTCACTATTAATTTTTTCCACCTGAAATTTGTCTCGTAAAGAGACCTCAATATCTCTCAAATCATCATTTTTTTTAGAAAATTTCTAAGCGGAAGGTAAATGGGTCCATTTGGGTTCTGGTTTTTCAACCGTTTCTTCAAATTCCTCACGGTTTGGCTGCAATCAGTCTTGCAAAATCATCTGTCTTATTTTGATGCCTTTCCAAATTTTATTTGTTGTTGCTCATAAAATTATTTGTAGCAATCCAAGATTATTTTTGGATCAATCATCTTGAACGTATTTGGATAATAAAATCAAACCATGATCATATATGTATCAAATATTTGATAATAGAAATGAAACAAAAAGAAACCTAAATTAATAACCTAAAAATTGTGAATAAAACAAAATCTAGAACAATAAAATAAAAAAATGAATTTAAACTAACTAGAAGTTCTAAACAAACATTGTTTATATTTTCCTTTCAAATATGATCTAAAAATTCTAGAAGCTTCAAGTTAATGGAGAAGAAAGAAATATTAAGTTTGTTTTTTTACAAAATCAAACAAATGATAGATAATTGTTTTTTATTATTATTATTATTATTTTGAAATGAGATGCAAAATGAAAAAATAATTTGATTAATTAATATCACCAAATGATTTTATGAAAATGAGAAATCAACTAAGATATTATTTGAGGAAGTATTGAACACATTATTCAAAATAGTCAAACTTGCTAATGAACAAAAGAAAGAACACATAATCATAATTTAAACGAAAGTAAACAATTGATAAAAATTAGTGTCTTTGTTTAAATTGAGATTTTTATGTCCGTTTCTAAATTTTGACATATACTTTTGTAATGAATGTCCTATACTATAGTGATTGTCTTAATTTTGTCTCAAAGAAAGCCAAGGTATGAAACTATTTGAAAATGTTGATTCTGTAGCTCATCATAATTATCAAGATTCTAATAGGGGTCCTTTAAATTTTGTAAAAATTAGGGGGAGTTGTTGGGGCCCAACAAATGGCGACTTACTAGGTGAAGCAGTTATCTCTAATATGGTAAGATTTTATCTTAGGAAGAAAATAATAAGACTTGAAAAAGGATTTAAACTCCCTGAAATAAATTCACTCTAAGACCATATAGTATTAGGATAAACTCAATGTTATAACCAGACAATAGAATTTTATTTACAGAGGATTATAACCTGAAATAATGTGTTAATCAAGGAGTCATGATGTTATAAAATAACTTCAATACCGTTGACAGAGCTACTACTGCTAGCAGACGTCTATAGCCTCGACAGGGATGTCATTTAACCCACTCAAATGTTTTAATCCCATCCAATAGTTGTATCCACATCATGTATACTTCCATAAAAGTTAATTTAAAAACATACACCTGCTACCTCTAGACCCAAAATTTCTTCCACATGATGTATACTTCCATAAAAGTTAATTTAAAAACATACACCTGCTACCTCTAGACCCAACATTTCTTTGTTGCCAGCAAGCCTATTCAGTACCCTGACAAAGTTGTATTGGTATCATGTGTGCATTTACCCGCTGCCAGCGAGCCTGTTCAGTACCTCGATGGGTTTACACACACTTCCCACACATAAGTGCTTTCAACTCTCTTATGCCACTTTTAAATAATAATCCAATTATAGATTTGTTGATGAGAAAGAGAGTGGGGTGATACTGGAGGTTAATTGCAATACATGTGAATAATTGATCAAGTTATTTATTTGCTTTCAAAACTGGAAGTTTTTATCATGGTTTAGATATTTTAGATTTCATTTAAGAAATCATCTAGAGAATGGGGAAGCACTTAAAAGTTATTCCTTAAGAATATGGATGGCATAAAAAGTTTAAAGATCATCGTAATTCTCAAAGATTTAAACCATATCTCTGGTGTAATGCTCTTGTAAAGACAATTTGAGGACAAAATGAAAGTGACAATTGACTTAAAAATCAATTGTCTGAGCTATATCTTAATATCAGGACCTTTTTGAATTATTTAAAATTTCTTGAAAAAACACAAGTCTTAAAATGAATGCTTCCTTTAACAATAACTCTTTGATAAAAAATATATTGATTCAAAAAGATAGTTAAGAAGAAAACTCCTTCAAAGCAATCAAAGAAAACAAAAAACACACAATAAACCAAATCAAATTTTATTAATGGGATTCAAAATTAGAAGTACACAAAATCAAAACAACAAAAGAAAACTTTTCAGGAAACGATTTTGGCCAAAGATAAACTTGAGCTTCTGGATCCACTAGCATCTCACTGTAAAATAAAGGAAGAATTAAATCATATAAAATATCATGTGCGAGCAAGTTCTTTTCTTAAGATAGTGTTGCATGAGATGCTACTTTGACCAAGCATTATTATTAAAAATAGAAGAGACTAAAAGAAAATAGAAAAATCCTTATTAAGATGAGTGCAGTCCTACTCGTGGCACCTTGGGTTAGGGTTGAATTGATAGTTCAAATTTACTTATCTCTTTACTTTCCATTTAAAATTTTCATGATGATACTACGTTTTCGAAAAAAAATATTCAATGAAAAGCAGAGAGAAAAATATTTAAAGTGGACTTCCCTGACAACATTCATATTATGGTTCTCTTGATGTACCCACTTGTGTTCATAACTACATTATTACACAAAGAAATATTTATAAATAAAACTAAAGGAAACCTACTCCTAAACCTACTCTAAACTACTAAATAGTTCAAAACGCTAAGTAAAATCATATTTCCACTGTAACCACAAGAGCATCTTCAATCCTGCAAGGCATAGAAAGTCAAAATCAGAATAAAAGAATGTAGTATTTGCAGATGAAAAAGAAATATGTCATGCTTACCTCGTATATATATTTTAAAAACAAAACAACCACAACCTTACCATTATTTTGAAACTTCTTGATGTATGAATCCTCCAACCATTTTGAAATATTGTCATGATATGGGTCATAATGGCATGGAAGAGTGTAAGTAAGTTTGAAAAACTTGTCATTATTATAGGGACATGACATAACCATCAACCAAGGCCGAAGTGCCCAATCCTCCTGACAATTCTCCAAGTGTTCATCAATTTATTCACATGAAGGATCTAAAAGAATCATGTTATGCTCACTTCCTATATATTTAGGTAAAAACAAAGCAAGCACAACTTTTTATTTATTATGAAGATTTTTTAGATACGAATATTCAATCCATTCTAAGATCCTGTCATAAAAATTAGGATGCAAACTATGATTTTGATGAAATGGATATATCAATGGGTAACACATCATAAGAGGATTCATGACATCAGTTAGATTATTGGTTTGAACGCTTCCTTTGATGAGATTGATCGTTTCAAAATGTAAAGCATAAACATTAAAATTCAAACTAATCAAAGAACGAATATGCAATGTAGAATATTCGATCTCCATAAGAATGAGTGCATTGTCTTTTTCAAAAATAAATCATGTAAAATCATCTTGCAACATGTATTTTTCCCATGTGAGTGATGAAAGTGAGAGATCATCAAATCCGATTTCATAAATGTTATGTTTGAAATTAATTTCACCAAATATTGACATATCGAAAATATTAGATTGTGATGGAAAAATGTACGATACCATGGGTAAAATACCATGCACACCAGAATCTAAGAAGAGATTGGGATATAAAGAGAAAAATGAATTAGAAATGAGCACGTGAAAAGATTCTCTTGAGTTATGATAATTAACAATGGTATTCTCAAGACATTCATCTTCACTTGCCTTAATACTTTCACTCTCTTTTGGTGATAAATCCTTCAACATAATACAATCATCTAAATTTGCCTCCTGTATGATAGATAATTCAAAACGTTCACGACAAACATCTGATCTTTCTTGTGGATAAGGTATGATTTGTAGATGAGGGTTTAAGGTTTCTTCTTCTAATTGCAGATCTACATCTCTAATCAGTTTCATTGGAATGTTAGAATGTTTAAGATCATTTTCGTCACCTAAGTGTTATTGAATAACTAAATTTAAGTACTGATTAGAGTAAGGGTTAAAAGAATATGGACATTCATCTTGACCCAACATCAAATCTTCTTCCACGATGGTCGAGGATTGAGTATACAATGATTCAGAGGAAAAATCATTTTGATTGTCAGTAAGAACATTTTTAATAGATCTAGCTCCCTTACTTGTTCAAAATTTTCAAATGGATTCCTTTCATCCTCCGAACATAATTCTTCTCGCAATTGAGTGGTAGGATTTGCAACCAATTCATCATTCACTATTGAATGTGACTGGATGAAAGGGATGCAAGCATCATAGAGGAGATTTAGTACAAATGACATGTCATCAAGATTAAATTTACAGAATACATGATGGATTCTTGTTGAAAAGTCTTCTGAAGATGAATTTCCATTGATTAGTAAAGTATGAAATTCTTCACATAATTGATTGTAATCATAGTTTTCAAAAGCATCTAAAAATTCATCTACAAACTGAAACCAATAAATAATGTGATATGATGGAAAAGACTCAAACCAATGTTTAATCCGACCCTTGAAAGTAAAAGAAAACAATCTGCACAAAACCTTTAAATCAGAAATATCATGCTTGATGCATTTACACCAAAACTTGTTAATGTGGTCTTTTGCAGATACATTCCCCCCACCATCAAAGGTGAGTTTGGACAAGAGAGAGACTGTCTTATTGAGAATATTAGGTAATGAGAAATGGAAAGCATGTTCCAACACAATGATTTGGGGAGCCATGAGAAATTAATTAAATTCGAAACAAAGACTCCTATAAGGCTAGCTTGTCAGTCTGGCCCTCCTTCTAGAGCCATCTGTTGACGGGAAAATTTGACTTGCCATCAACTAGAAGAATAGATGCAGTCTGGGGTTGTCTAAATAACCCAAGCCATTTGGTGTAACCTATTCAGACAGGTTTAATGGCTCTGTTAGCCAAGTAGGGTCCTAAAGATAGAAAAATGAAATAAACTAACTAAAGAAAAGTTTCTAACAATTGACACAATAATTACAAATATTTATCTAAGAATGTGAATATACAAATGATTATGAACAGTTTATATACATTTTACAAGGTTTGCATGAAATCTTGCGAAAATGATTGTTTGATAAAGTTTATGAATCAAATATGAACAACACTTATTTTTGGATTTAAAAAAAAAAAAGATATTAAACGAATAAATACTAAATGAACACGATTGAAACAGTGACACCAAAACAATCAATTCTAATTAATGTAATCATTGTTTCATTCATAAACAACTTAACTAAATAACACACAGAATAATCTGTAGCTGATCAATGAAACTGGTATTATCTTTCTATGTTTTATGAGCTCCTGCCTGTACTGATGTTAAGGGAAACCTATAACAGAACAATACTAGCACTTCCAGAGTACATTCAAAGAAGTATTTGATATTGGAGTAAATTAATAACAACAAGAAGACAACTAATTAAAAATCATGTGATCTTAAGATAATCAATATTTAAGAACAAAAGAAAACTCAATTCCGAGTATTGATATTATCCATCATTCAACATTAGAGATAAATCTCACAATAATCAAATGATCGATTGATCACACATAAAAAATGGAATAAGAAATTATGAACAACATATAACATTTAACATTATGAAAACACCATATGATGACAAGCTAAAGCTAAAATCAACCATAATAACATTCTCATAATACAACAATAATGGAATAACGGAATGGAATAAGCATCACACAGGTCTAAAGACAAAGATGAATTGCTTTCCCATATTCTTTCTCAAAATCACATGCCCATATTATGGTCCAAAAATGAATTTTTGGGATAATAGACTTTTAAAGATTGAAAAAATTAATATATAAATGATAATAATTAACCATGTATTGATAGAAATAGACTAAAGCTAATTTAAATCAATTCATAATCAATTAATCAAAGAATATGAAGATATTATAATGAAAATAAAACCATTTTACTCATAGGACAAAAGCCATTAAGCAACCTGGAATTCCATATTCTTCTTTGAAAATACTAGTCCATTCTCCCAAAGATTGCAACCATATGTTACTCCATTTGAAATGAATTTTTTTTACAAAAGAAATAATATACAAAAGAGAAAGGATAAAAATCCTCCTCTCAATTTCTTCGATCTCCATGGCTCTAAACTTTCTCATAAATAGTCTAGGCATCACTATTAATTCTCGCCACCTGAAATTTGTCTCGTAAAAAGGCATCAATATCTCTCAAATAGTGCATTTTTTTGGGAAACTTTCTATGCGGAAGATAAATGGGGCCATTTGGGTTCTGGGTTTTCAACCGTTTCTTCAAATTCCTCATGGTTTGGATGCAATCAGTCCTGCAAAATCGCTTGTCTGATCTTGATGCCTTTCCAAATTTTATCTGTTGTTGCTCATAAAATTATTTGTAGCAATCCAATATTATTTTTGGATCAATCATCTTGAACGTATTTGGATAATAAAATAAGCTATGATCAGATCCGTATCAAATATTTGATAATAGAAACTTGTGTAACAAAAAGAAACCTAAAAATTAATAACCTAAAAATTGTGAATAAAACAAAATCTAGAACAATAAAATAAAAAAAATGAATTTAAACTAACTATAAGTTCTAACAAATATTGTTTATATTTTCCTTTCAGAAATGATCTAAAAATTCTAGAAGCTTCAAGTTAATGGAAAAGAGAGAAATATTAATTTTGGTTTTTTACAAAATCAAACAAATGATAGATAATTGTTTATTATTATTATTATTATTATTTTGAAATGAGATGCAAAATGAAAAAATAATTTGATTAATTAATATCACCAAATGATTTTATGAAAATGAGAAATCAACCAAGATATTATTTGATGAAGTATTGAACACATTATTCAAAATAGTCAAACTTGCTAATGAGCAAAAGAAAAAACACATAATCATAATTTAAACGAAAGTAAACAATTGATAAAAATTAATGTCTTTGTTTAAATTGAGATTTTTATGCCCGTTTCTAAATTTTGACATATACTTTTGTAATGAATGTATCATACTATAGTGAATGTCTTAAGTTTGTCTCAAAGCAAGACAAGGTATGAAACTATTTGAAAATGTTGATTCTGTAGCTCATCATAATTATCAAGATTCTAATAGGGGCCCTTTAAATTTTGTAAAAATTAGGGGGAGTTGTTGGGGCCCAACACATCCCGGACCCTCCATAGAGATTGGGCAATGCCACTAATGTCGAATATTCTCATATAAATATAATATGAATTAAATCAAATTAACACATTTAACATAGAGTTACTATTACCATTCAGATTTAAATAGAATTAACAACAATTCATACATGCAACGGAACACATGATAACATTCCAACGTTATGCATAACATAAAATTAAGCAGATAAATTATACTTATCTTTTAACTGGAATAGCACCACCAACTGCGTGTAGACCATCCATGAACCTCCCAGCCATAGACCACACTGCTCATCACTCTCAGCAGTAGGTCACCCCCGAGCTGGGACTAAGCTCCACCGGGCAAGGGAATCCTAGGCTAGGCAAGGTCAATAAGAAGACACACAGTTTGTGAGGATGGATTCTCTCCTAAGAGAGAATTATGCCCACTGCTGAAATACTTTCATTCCTCACATGCCTATCCAACTCCAGGAGTATACACCTTCACTGTCACCAGAACAGTCCTTCGGCTACTAAACCTCTCTTGCTTTGGGCTTCAGCAACATGTCAGACCGAAATTCTTCAAGCTCTGTGGAAGCTACAGGACCCCTTCTAGGAGTTATCACTTCCTCCATGCACTCTCTCACCTAGAGAGAGTCACTCACAGGCCTAACAACCTGCCTCTTAAACCACAACCACCTCCCTCACCTGGAGAGAGTGTTGCACACAGGCTTGACAACCTGCTTCTTCAGCTCCGTTCCAGCACAAGGAGGACAACAATAAGGATCAATAAGGAACATATGATGATATCCAATCACTCTCAGCCAAGGGACTCCATGTCCACAACAACCCACAGTTATAACACACACAACATAGACAATTATGATATGCTCAGGTTTCACAGAAGACAACAACCCAAATAGTTAAGCACGAAATCGGATTTGCAGTGTGGATAAATTGGGTTCACAAGACACACAGGAGACATGGCTCAGTCCACGGTTTTTCCACAGGTTTTCAAAGTGCGTGACAAGGAATCAACACATAGGTCGAACACAGACTCAAACGGTTCAGACGGGGGATGTGTCGGCTTCTCAGGAAAACATCACAGTTTTCTGGTTTCAGAGCTACATGAGGGTATGTGGAGATCGGACACCCACTACACACAATTCAGACAATGAACGAAAGAATGGAGGACGAATCCCCATCACGACTCAATTATTGGGTTAAATTGTATTTGTTTGGGCCAACACACATCGCCCATGAAGCTGCATGCACTCCATCAAGTATGAGTTCCATTTTCCAGGAACTTAGGATAAAAATATACCTTTCACACCACTTTGAAATAATAATAAATTATTATTCAAGGACTTAAGCCCTCAAGCATAGCCCCTCTTCCAACCTTTCAGCCCCCTCTCCCTTACCCATTTTGTGGAAGCTTAGTCCCCCATCACTTTTTCTTCATGGTCGGTCGACACATAGTGATGTTTATATATTATATATATAAAATCAGGCTCCTGGCCTTTAACACCTAAGCTCTCCAGCCTAATCCCCAAATAAGCCTCCTAACTTATTATAACTCAACTCACCAGCCTACAAAACATGTTTACAATTTCTAAATACAACTAGGGCTTGTCCTTGGGGATATTACAATCCTCTCCCCTCATTTTTTCACTGTCGTGGGTGCAACTTTCACACAACATCATCAAGATTTCCAAAATCTTAAAAAAAAAAAAAATGTGGGTATTTTTCTCGCATAGCATCCTCATGCTCCCATGTCGCATCCTGAGGACTGTACCAGGTCCACTATACTTTTACAAGCCATATTTGTCGATTCCAAAGATGCTTGATTTTCCGGTCCAATATGCGCACCGAATGCACTTGCAAGACACCTTCTTGCTCCACCTGAATCAAATTCCAATCGATTACATGATTAGCATCAGGTATATATATTTCTTAAGAAATGAAATATGAAACATATTATGTACATTCATGGATGCAGGCAATGAAAATGTATATTCAATATGTATATACAAACAATTTTAAGAAAATTATAACCTATATAGAACACACACAACATACACTAAATAGAGAACTGGTACTTATCTTTTGATTGAGAAGACCTCCATATCACATTTTCTAGATCAAGGTACCAAACCTCAACAACACTACAACCAACGGTCTCTCCTTCCCCACATGCTTGTCCCACCCCAGGAGTGTGCACCTTCACTATCACACAGTCCATCGGTTGTTACACCCCCCTTTGCTTGGGCTTCAGCAACAGGCTGGACCGGAAGTCTTAGAGCACCGTGGCTCTCGGAGTTCCAACTGCCCTCAGAGATTTCCAATCAGCATCTTCCCCGAGCTACTCTTTGTAGTCAACATTCTAACTTTAATCAACATCATCTCATCTACATCACCCACATGCAGTTATCATGAGAAAACATAAAATAATTAATTTAGGAACTCCAATTAGTTCGAAAGGGATTTAAAATTTTATCCCCGAGACATGAAATTCTATTTCATAAATCATCTTGGCTATTGCCAAATTAGGATTTCAACCTTCCTTGTGGTTTTCCGCAAGCACCAAACTGCATACTATTTTCCTGCAAGGCTTCATCTTGCATACTGCCAACAATTGTCAGTATTTCATGTACATCATAATTCAATTGAAAAATATGTACAGAACCATATGCAGTGAACTTAGAATTTCGTGCACCTAGAAATTCAATCACCATTACTAAACAACTTAACCAAATAGAATGACTCATCATTCTATGCATATGCAAGCTCATAATTAATAACAGTGAGTTTATTATTTCAATTTTCTAAACACAAAAAAATTTGTAGTCTCTATTCCCGTGACTACCTGGCTTGCAACATTCTTGTTTCCATGTTTAATAGTTCCTGAATTGTTCTCAACTTCATCAGTTAGCAACATTTCAGCCATTATTATAATTATTTCCATGTCAAAAACATATATACATGCACTCACAAAATGCACGTAGCAAAGTGCATTTAAGTATACAATTCCATCATGTATGAGTGCAACTCTGCCCCTTATTAGACACGAGTTCAACTCTCAATGCCTATTTATTCAGTGGACCCTTGTATTGATTTACATAATGCTCTTTATCTCAGTCATGTATCTTACCATCCATAAGTTGGAATTCTGGCCAATGTGTTGACACATTCTCCACACACTTCCTATTGTCTTCCCAATTAATTGGATGCCTTCCTTTTCGACCTGAACACTACACCAAGAATATAATTTGGTGGTGTTCATTAGTGTTAGAAAAAATGTTGCATCCCAAGTTTTATTTAAAAGTAGGAAGATTTTAGTACCTATGTGGCTCATAACCTTTCCATATCCATACCTTTCCATATCCAACAAGGTCCTGGTCTCATACATGACTAGCTTACTAGCATTCATTCCTATAACCAGTTCTTATCTTTAATTCTTTGGTTATTAACCCATAACCAAATTAACATGACATTCTACTATGTCAGTATGTGCATTCAGAAGCTAAAAAGATTTGAATTAATACATGCCTCCAACCTTTATCACATCCAGTGGTATGCATTCAATAATATAAACTTGTAATTTTATAAAATAACTTCGGCTGAGGAAATTCTTACCAAAATTTCCGTTCAACAATTATGCAAAAAGAGAGATAAAAAATCATACTTGCATGATTGCCATTAATAAATTTTATACTACCTGAAAGTCTAATGGCAATAGAATCTTTCATGCTTCTTTTATCAAACTTATAACCAACACTTTAGCTCTCTGTTGCTTCCCTCCTTATGCAACAACATCACCAACAATATTTGCAAACAAACAAACATTCTTTCCTCTAGCTGACCCAACCAACCATAATCATACTAGCTACCATAGAAATTGCATCAATTTCTTTCTCCCTATAAATTTTTTTCTTGTTAATCCCAGAAGTATTCAATTCCTCCCAGATTCCTGAATCTTCTTCTACTCTCATTGTAGTCACTGTACATGACTATTTCTTCCCTAAGCACTTTCAATGCAGTTCCCCTACCTCAACGTGGTTTGTTGACATCCCGGTCAAAGGATATTTCAAACTTCTAAGTCTCATTGACTCTTCAAGATCGTGATTGAACCCAAAAAAATTATACAAAGGTCTCCTTTCCTTCTGTGTGCAGGTCTTGACATACCCATGGGCTATTCTTGTGTACTTCCAAAACTCCAAGTTTTAGGTGCTAGCCCCTTTTTTCATTATCCCTTTCCTTCATAAGACTGTGGGCTATAACCTCATGGAAAACTGTGATTGCGGGTGTGGGAAAGAGTGGTTTTAGACCAACCCAATTTTCACCCTGCAATTCACCTCCAGCTGCCACCTATCATTTTTCTAAAACTGTGGTATAAATTGCGGCCCGGTCTCAGATTTTTAACATCCGAGCAAGTTTTGGCCCCACAATCCAGCTCGTCCGTCGATCTCCAATACCTTGGCGATAATCCGCAATCAACGACTGCAATCTATCTTCCTTCCACACGTGATCCCATATCTACATGATCTGTCGACACATAGCTCCCTTCCAAATCAACGACTACGGTTGATTCCGGCTCTCCGACCCTCAGGAGTTTCAACTTTCAACTATTTTCTTTTCCCATATGGAAATATTATGGACTAGAAGATCTAACGACACATGTCCTCAACAATCAAATGGTTCTGATGAAATACGACTCTCGAGCCTTCGAGAGTTCTCACGTCTCCACACACACAAATCTCCGGAGTGAATTTCCCCGGAGTGACAGATATTCTATCACGTGTCCTCTCCAAATCAACGGCCCTGATTTTCTTCAGGACTTCGGGACTTTCACAAGTCCACTCTTTCTGACCAAGACTAGATCAAAGGTCCTTTGACCTCCTCTTCGATCAGCGATCAAGATCTCCACCAGGACTTAGATGCTTTCACCCTCTGTGTTCCTCTGGAGTGCTCCATTCCGAGATTTCCATATTTGGCACCATGTGTCCTCCTTCACATCGACGAATCTCATCGTTTCAAGACTTCAACGCTTCACGATCTAGTGACACCTTTCCAACCCAGATCAATGACTCCTAGCTGCTTTGGTTGTTCGAGCTTCAACGATTTCAAACTTTCGTCCGTTGCATTCTCCCAAGGTGTTTTCACCCAAAACAAATGGATTTCCAGCACGCTTCCTTTTAGACAATGGACGATCCCAAATCACTTCGGGACTTTGGGACTTTAGCAAGTCCACTCTCCCTTTTTCCTTATCTCCTCCTTAGAGGTGACCTTGGGCAGTGACCTCAGGCAAACATGCGATTGAGGGCACGCTCAAAGGTGATTTGGGACCAAACTTCTTTTCATCCCGCAATTCACCTTGAGCCTACACGCATCCTTCCTCCAAATGGTGGTTTGGATTGCGGCCCACCCTCGACTTCATAAATCTCGAGCACCTTATATCCCCGCAATGCAAGGTGACCATCGATCTCGTGATATTGACAATGCTTCTAAATGGACCACCGAGATCTACCTCCAACAGTTTAGATATCCCTCTCCCAGATCGATGGTTGGGGTCATTCCTCCTCCTGAGATTTTGAATCCTTCCGACTTGGAAGAGTTTGTGGATATTCAAAGGTTTTGGCCTTTGAAATTTCTTCTGGGAGTCTACCTCTTGGATATTGTATTTTCTCTCGTAAGAATTAGCTCTTCTGAGCTTTAGGAATTAGAATAAGTCTAAATCCTACACACGCTTGCATTATCTCTTCTGATATTTTTTATTTACTCAGTCTCCTAAGGGTCTCAACCCTTCTATTTCCTTTCAAAGGAAAACTTCATGCCCTCCTGGCAACCTTCTACTCAAAGCACACCTTGTTGAGTGTTTTCTACAGAGTGTTTAATAACTTTGTTACTAACTTCCTCTGATACTCTTCTCCCTGAACTCGATAAAGAGTTCTCTCTGTGCAAACTTGCACTCACTTGATGCCCACCTGGTCAAGCCCTACAGAGTTCTCAATGACTCTTTCTCTCTCTAAACTCAACATAGAGTTCTTCCTGTGCACTCCTTGCAGTTCTGCTGATGAAGTTTCAAAGGTATCTCTCGTGATCTTCTCTGAGGTTAACTTACCTTTGTCAACGCACTCCTTGTGGACAATGTGCACTACTTGCACTCAAAAAATCAAAGAAGAAAAACAATTGAAACTTATTCAATACTTCACCAGTTTACACATTCAAACCAATCTGATTTAAGAAAACATTTAGATTTAAGTTTCTTTCCGAGCTCTTATTTTCTCTATAATCATTTTTGGGCACTAGCCCCTTTCTCTCAGTCCCCAACACACGCAACCATGGGTCATGACCAAGTGCTATATCGATAAGTGCTTACTTGGGCCTTCGGCTTCAGAAGTTTTCAAAGCACCACACAACAATCTCTCGGAGTTCCAGATTACCAAACTCGTGAAGTAGGGAAGATCAATTGTCCATGTATACTCAACATCCGACTACTGACACTCACTATGGAACTTCAGTCATTTGATTTCCGGAACTTCGAAGCTTTGGGACTTCAGAGGATTTCACATCCGTGCATATGAACTGTTAATCTCCGAACATTCTCAATAACCTTTGGTGATGTCATTATGTCACATCACTTAACGTTTTCTAATTGCGGGGGCATGCAACGGTGGTTTGGAGTAACCCGCCTTTCATCTCACAATTCTTCTGACGCTGACACGTAACCCCTTGGTGAAACTGTGGTTTGGATTGCAGGACTACCTTGGATAATCAAATCCCGTGCAACTTGGGTCCCCGCAATTCCTCCTGGCCATCGATCTTGATGTATCGTGATCAACGCCAGTGTGGGTCCTCCGACCTTTAACTACGTTACGTAACCTCGACCCCACTAGCCCTTCTCATATGACAACCCACATGGCAGAATACTAGAGGCTCACTCGTTGCCCAATCATATGGGTGTCACACGTCACATTTCATATGAAATTTCAAACTTCTATGGGTTCAAAACCCACTGAAACATGGTGTACAACCCATGTGTCCACGTCAAACCAAGTGACATCACCATGCCACATCACTTCAAAGTTTTGAACTTCAACCCTTCTCTTGTTTCTAGCATCAAACTTCACTGAAGTTGCGAAGTTCGAAGGGCTTCCAGGTTAACCCTTCTACACCTTCTTCAGATTTGACAGTCGTAAGGGATTTCCCTTCCTTCCTAACAGATCCTACTGCCCAGAACATAATCTAGTACTCTGTGGATTTCCAAAGGAATTCATGGCTAATTGGCTCACAACATTATCATATTTGATGGTCTTGAAGGATTCTCCTTCTCCCGAACAGATCCTAAGGTCCACATTACTCTTCGGCCCAATACCACTTATGTCATGGTTTTACGACACCGCTACTCCTCTTGATCTTCGTAACACAACCAAGGTAACTTCTTGGCACTCAGGAAGGTTCTAGGGTTCTAAATTGGTCCTCGAGACACAATTTCCTCTCGAAAACTTACGTCCAATGACCACATACCCAGCCCATAAAAGGTTTGCATTGAAACCTTGGGTCGGAACTTGAGTTTTGTCTACTTCGACAACAATTCTTTCGAAACTTTTTCTTCATTTTCCACTAACATGGCACGTTCAGGATCAATGTTGAAACCATCCTCTCATACCATTTTTTAACATCCCTGGCCACCAACAGGCTAGGAAATAGTACCTACACAACCTTAACTTAGCCTTTAAAGCTCTGATACCAAACTGTAGCATCCCTAGCCCTCCATAGAGACTGGGCAATGTCACTACTGTGGAATATTCACATATAAATATAATATGCATTAAATCAAATTAACACATTTTAACATAGAGTTATTGTTACCATTCAGATTTAAATAGAATTAGCAACAATTTCTACATGCAATGGAACACATGATAACATTCCAACATTATGCATAACATAAAATTAAGCAGATAAATTATACTTATCTTTCAATTGGAATAAAACCACCAACTGCGTGCAGAACTTCCATGAACCTCCCAGCCATAGACCGCATTGCTCATAACTCTCAACAATAGGTCACCCCCAACATGACACTAAGCTCCATTGGGCAATGGAATCCTAGGCTAGGCAAGGTCAATAGGAAGACACACAGTTTATGAGGATGGATTTTCTCCTAGGTGTTAATGTTTAATCCATTATTATAGTTCTTTGCATTTCAATAGATAACAATAGAATAAGATAGAATCACTGAGAAATACACAATCACAAGAGACACATCATTTATCCTTGGAAATCCTCATGGGGAAGAAAACCCAACAAAACTTCCTTATTATAGATAACTAATACAATGCCAAGAGATAACTCAAACAAATAAAGAAAGTCCTATCCCAAAGATGTGCCTCTCTCTCTCTCTCTCTCTTCTCCAACTGCAGCTCTAAAACTTGTCTCTCAATGAACTAGTGAGTGTATGTCTAAGTGAGGCGTTAGCCTCCCTATTTATACAAATATGGAATGTGTGAAAGTGTCTTTTCACTGGCATGAACGACTTCTTCGTCTAGGTGGTTATGACCACCTTTATTATATTCTGGATCCTCTTTGATATATTCTGGGGATGACTTATTCTTTTGCCTATTACAATTATATTATGACCAATCCGAAAAACGGGATTTGGTATTTTACAATATCCAACATGATCAATCAACAATGGGGATTGATCCAATGAATAACATATCAAATAATAATCAGAATACACTTTACAATTACATTATTTCAACACTCCCCCTTAAGAAGAAGGGTATTCTTCAACAACATCAGGCGAGAGAGAGGACTGCATCATCAACAACATCAGAAGGACAACATCATCAATATCATCTTGGAACACTAACTGGCGTATCTATAAATCATCGGAAGTTTTCTTCATCGGCAACATCGTCATTCTCAAAGGAATGCAATCATCATCTGCATCAATATGGATTAGTATAAAATACATCATCATCATAACACGAGGCTGGCTCATCATCATAATACTGAACTGGATTTACATCACAACTGTAAGGCTGGAAGCACAGTGCTCGTCTTTCTTTATGTCACAACTATCAAGCTAGAAGCAAGATACTATACTGGATTTACGTCACAGCTATCAAGCTGGACGCATAGTACTAGTCTCATCTCATCGTCTTGCTTTATGTCACAGTAATCAAGTTGGAAGAAAGATACTAGAATGGCTTTACGTCATAGTTATCAACCCGGAAGAACAGTACTAGTATCATCTCATCGTCTTGCT
>JASDQU010735762.1:249683-260394 GCA_032191745.1 Picea mariana | reverse complement strand
ATTATGACCAATCCACAAAAGGGGATTTGGTCTTTTACAATAGCCGACATGATCAATCCACAATGGGGATTGATCCAATGAATAATATATCAAATAATAATCAGAATACACTTTGCAGTTACATTATTTCAACACTCCCCCTTAACAAGAAGGGTATTCTTCAACAGCATCAGGCGAGAGAGAGGGTTGCATCATCAACAGCATCAGGAGGACAACATCATCAATATCATCTTGGAACACTGACTGTCGTATCTATAAATCATCAGAATTTTTCTTCATCGGCAGCATCGTCAATCTCAAAGGAATGCAATCATCATTTGCATCAATATCGATTAGTATAAAACTAATACATCATCACAGCACGAGGTTGGCTCATCATCATAATATTGGACTGGCTTTATGTCACAGTTGTAAGGCTGGAAGCACAGTGCTCGTCTTGATCACAACTATCAAGATGGAAGCAAGATACTAGACTAGATTTACGTCACATCTATCAAGTCGGAAGCACAGTACTAGTCTCATCTCATCGTCTTGTTTTACGTCACAGCAATCAAGTTGGAAGAAAGATACTAGACTGGCTTTATGTCACAACTATCAAGTTGGAAGCACAGTACTAGTCTCATCTCATCGTCTTGCTTTACGTCATAGCAATCAAGCTGGAAGAAAGATACTAGACTGGCTTTACGTCACAGCTATCAAGTCGGAAGCACAGTACTAGTCTCATCTCATCATCTTGCTTTACGTCACAACAACCAAGCTGGAAGCAAGATACTAGACTAGCTTTACATCACAGCTATCAAGTCGGAAGCACAGTACTAGTCTCATCTCATCGTCTTGCTTTACGTCACAGCAATCAAGATGGAAGCAAGATACTAGACTGGCTTTACGTCACGTCTATCAAGTCGGAAGCACAATACTAGTCTCATCTCATCGTCTTTCTTTACGTCACAGCAATAAAGCTGGAAGCAAGATACTAGATTGGTTATACGTCACAGCTATCAAGTTGGAAGCACAGTCCTAGTCACATATCATCTCATCATTGCTCCCCCTTTCGAGGAAGGTCCTTTCGAACTATACCAAGCTTATCTCGAAAGTGCTCAAACTTTACACGAGATAGAGGCTTCATCAACACATCGGCAACCTATTCATTTGTGCTAACGTACTGGAGTTTTATGGTTCCCCTCTGCACCATGTCATGGATGTAATGATATCGAATCTCTATGTGCTTCGACCTGTCATGGAATATAGGATTCTCTGTCATCGTTACGCAGCTCTGGTTGTCACATAGGATTGTGGTTGCTTCCATCTCTAGGTCAAATAGACCAGTCAGCAACTTTCAAAGCCATATAGATTCGCAGCTGGCAGAACACACAACAATGTATTTTGCTTTTTTTGTGCTGAGAGCAATGTTGGATTTCTTCCTACTCTGCCATGAGATCATGGTTGATTCCAAACTGAAACAGCATCCTGAAGTTCTTTTCCTATCAGAAACACTTCTTGCCCAATCTAAATCAATGTATCCACTCGATGTGAAATCATGATCTCCATCATAACTGAGACCACAATCTAATGTACCCTTAAGGTACCTCATCACATGTTTTGCAGCCACTAGTTGAACATGTCTGGGTTCTACCAGAAACCGACTCAAGGTGTTCACAGAAAAACAGATATCCGGTCTAGTGTTCGTCAGGTATATCAGCAATCCAAAAATATGTCTATATAGCATGGCATCAATCAATTCTAATGAAGTATCGACCAGCAGCTTCAACTTCGTTTCCATGGGTGTATTCATGGACTTGCACTCTAACATGTCGAATCTCTTCAAGATTTCGACTACATACTTCCCTTGGTTAAGGAAGATCCTCTCTAAACTCTTCCATACCTCAAGACCTAAGAAATAATGCATTAGGCCAAGGTCTTTCATCTCAAATTCTGAGGTGAGTCTCTTCTTACATTCGGTGATGAGTTTTTCTTCTCTAGATGAGAATAATTCATCCACATACAGCAATAATATCAGTGGCTCGTCGTTTATAACCTTGAAGTAAAGTTTAGAATCTTCTTTACTCTTGGTAAAGCCCAAGATCGTCGAGAAACTGTCTATCTAGCCATACCAAGCTCTAGGAGCTTGCTTCAACCCGTACAAGGCTTTCTTCAACTTGAAGACGTGAGACTTCCTATCTTCAACTTCAAATCCTTGAGTTTTCTCTATATACACTTCCTCTTCGATGACACCATTTAGGAAATCTATCTTTACATCCATCTGGTGTAACTTCCACTTTATCTTAGCTGCAAGGGCTATGATGGTCCTGATCGAAGTGTATCTGGCTATAGGAGCGAATGTCTCTTCATAGTCAATGCCTTCTTTTTGAGAAAAGCCACGAGCGACAAATCTTGCTTTATACTTCTCAATACTTCCATCAGTAGCATGTTTTATTTTGAAGAGCCATTTGGAAGATACCACGTCGTTACTTTTAGGTTTGGGAACTATTTCCCATACATCATTCTTTATTATGGATTGGTATTCCTCTGTCATGGCATCTACCCATTCTTTCTTCTGAATGGATTCTTCAAAGCAAGTAGGCTCCTTCTCTAAAAGATCACACATCAAAGCCGTATAACTGGAGAATGGCTTTGGTTTCTTCACCTATCTCATGGTTCCTTCAAGAACACCATACTTCTCTCCATCTTGAATAAGCTCTCTTGCCCAAGCAGGCTTTCTCTTATGGAAGATCATCATTTGAGGAGGTTCTTGAAATTCTACTATGTCATGATCTTCTAGAACTTCCTCATCCAGGGAAGTTACGACTTCCCTTACTGGTTCTGCAGCTCCGGGAACCTCCCTCACTGAATCTGCAATTCTGGGGATTACGGGTTCCTCTCATATACTTCTTCAAGCTGGCATCTTCTCGAATTCTTGAGCGTTGCATCTTCATTGAAGGTCACATCCCTATTGATCTCAATGTGATAGTCCCCTGGTATATAGATCCTGAAGGCCTTGGAGACCTCACAGTATCCCACAAATATTCCCCTCTTTCCTCAAGGTTCCAGCTTGTTTCACTTCTCTTTCGGTATATGTATAAATATTGGGTAGCCAAATATTTTGAGATGGCTTACCTCTGGATTCTTTCAGATGAACATCTCTTTCGGGGTCTTGAACCCAAGTGCACTATGGGACAATCGGTTTTTCACATATACGGCTGTCATTGTTGCTTCTGCCCATAAGCACATAGGAAGATCTTGATCATGGATCATTGTCTTCACAGCTTCCATTATTGTTCTGTTCTTTCTTTCAGCTACACCATTTTGTTGAGGATTATAGGGAGTAGTGAGTTCCCTCTTGATCCCAACATCTTTGTAGAAGTTCACAAACTCTTTTGAGGTGTATTCTCCTCCATTATCTAACCTGAGCATCTTGATCTTTCTTGCAGAAAGATTCTCTATCAAGGCTTTGAATTCCTTGAACTTGTTGAACACTTCATCTTTAGATTTCAAAAAATACACCTAGGTTTTACGAGAATAATCATCAATAAATGATACATAGTATACATACTCACTCATGGAGGACGATGGCATTGGGCCACACACATCTGAACGAATGAGTTCTATGACTCCTTCTTCTTTGTTGTCTATCTTCGGAAAAGGGTTCTTGATGTTCTTCCCTTGTGCACATCCATTGCATACGCCTTCATGGTCAACCTTGAGTTCTGGTAAACCTATGACAACTTTGCATATGTATGGTAGCACCTTGTAGTTAATGTGATCTAATATTCTATGCCAAAGTTCACATGGGTTTTCAATGGTGTGGGCCATGGCAACTTCTGAGTGACCATTTATCTTATAAAAGCCATTTTCTTCTTTTCCAATGATGATTGCTTCATTTATGGTTTCTCCTTTAGCCCACATAAGAACTTCTCCATCTATAAAGGAAACTCTGAAGCCTTTCTTTTCTAAAGATGAAATGGAGAGTAGGTTCTTTTTCAAACCTGGTACATATAGTACGTCCTTCATCTTCATTGAATTTCCTAAATTAAGCTTGTAGTTTGATTCTCCCACTCCTTTGATGGGATATTGGTAATCATCTCCAGGTGTCACTTTCTGAGAAAACTTCTTTTCTGAAATACAAGAGAGAATGTCTCTTTGACCTATCATGTGCTTTGATGCACCACTATCAATGAGCCAAGTGTCCTCTCCAGGTCTTACCGATCCTGAGAGGGACGAGATTAAGACATAGTCTTTGATCTGTTCTCTTATCATCTTTGTGGGTGGCTCTTCATCTTCAACTGCATGGGCATGGTGCCTCTAATATTTCTTCTTGTATTCTTCTCGTCTGGCTGGACAAAATTTTGCAATGTGTCCCATCTTGTCACAATGGTAGCATTGTACAGATGAGTAATGTCTTTCCTTTCGTTGTCCTTTCTTCTGAAATCTTCTTGGATGAGATTCTTTATGATTGAATTTGTTTGGGGGTTGAGACTCTTTATAAGTCTCTTTCTGAAAGTAGGGCTTCTTCCTTCCTCCTTTGGTGTGAGTAGTCAAGGCTTGATCATCATCTCTTGCTAGTAACGCTTCACGATTAGCTACTCTTGTCTCTTCTTGAATGCATTCTTCCCATAGACCATCAAACTTTAGTTTCTCCGTTTTGGCACAAATCGTTTGGATGAATGCATCCCAAGGTATTGTGATTCCATTTAGGGTCATCATTATAAGTGTGTCTTCGTCTATAGTATCTTCGATTGCTTCTAGTTGTTCTTTTAATTAAGATATTTTGGAGAAGTATTCTTGGATTGATTCTCCCTTCTTCATTCTTGAGCTGAGTTCTAAGATTCATCTTTTGGTTTATATTCTTTCCTTCATATAGTCTGTTTAGGGCATCAAACATTTCTTTCAGAGTCTTCTTTGATGATACATAGGGAATCAGGTGATCTTTGATTGAATCTGCAATGATTCTTTTGGCCCTGATTGTGTCATTTTGGTGCTTTGTTTTTCCTGCAGCATCGTCGGGCTCTGGCACTTCTTCTTTGAAGAATATTTCTAATTCATTCTCTTCAAGAATGAGGCCAATCTTATACTTCCAATCATGGAAGTTTTCCACACCTTCTAGCTTGTCAACAAGCTTAACGCTTGTAGACATCATTTACCTAAAGCTGGGAAATTGTTCAAAATCAAATTCTAAACTTACCAGGAGGTGCACTTGGCTGAGGCAAGTAGCCTGGTGTGCTTGGATCTGATAAAATCCAACTTTTACCCCTCCAAACTTGATCTGCGGATTTTTGGACTAGTGCTTCTGGTTTTCTGGTACTCTGGTACTTCTGGTACTCTGGTTTTCTGGTACTTCTGGTACTTTGTGAAACTAGGGTTTCACTTTCCGGGAGATCTAGCCACTAAAAAGTTGCATTGAAGGTGCCAAAATGATCCTTGAGGGAGGGCACACTTTTCTAGATGGTTTTAGGGATGAAATACCTCACCAACAAAAATCCCTAATTTGCATGTACGGCAACAGTGACGTTTTTCACTTTTCTCTTGTGAAAGATGCTCTCTTCAGCTTGGATTTGATACCATGTTAATGTTTAAACCATTATTATAGTTCTTTTCATTTCAATAGATAACAATAGCATAAGATAGAATCACTGAGAAATACACAATCACAAGAGACACATCATTTATCCTGGGAAAACCTCATGGGGAAGAAAACCCAGCAAAACTTCCTTATTATAGATAGCCAATACAATGCCAAGAGATAACTCAAACAAATACAGAAATTCCTATCCCAAAGATGCACCTCTCTCTCTCTCTCTTCTCCAACTGCAGCTCTAAAACTTGTCTCTCAATGAACAGGTGAGTGTATGTCTAAGTGAGGCGCTAGCCTCCTTATTTATACAATCTGGCACGTGTGAAAGTGTCTTTTCACTGGCAAGGCCGACTTCTACTTCTGGGTGGTTATAACCACCTTTATTATATTTTGGAGCCTCTTTGATATATTATGGGGCCGACTTCTTTTTTAGCCTATTACAATTACATTATGACCAATCCGCAAAAGGGGATTTGGTCTTTTACAATAGCCGACATGATCAATCCATAATGGGGATTGATCCAATGAATAATATATCAAATAATAATCAGAACACACTTTGCAGTTACATTATTTCAACGGCTATGTGATTCTTTCTCTCAGTTTAGAAACCTGGGAGAAATCCCATAAGAAAGGTACATGGTTCCTGCTTGAGACAGATCTAGGAACGTAGAGATGACCTCCTCCATTCAGAGAGTTGAGAAGAACTCCATATGATTATCCAGTGGTAAAGGCAATCTATTGAGTTAGATGTGCATGTGTCTAAGCACAAGGTGAACATGTGAAATCCCAAAGTGTTGGGTGCATCGTCATGTGAACAGAAATGAAGATGATGTATTAGCCTCCTCTGAGCAGCAGAGTTGACGAGAAAACTCCATATGATTCTCCTGTGTGAGGCAGTGGGAAAGAAGATTTGTAGAGTGGACGAGCACAAGGGAATGTGTGAAGATATGGTTCTTCCATGTAATGGAGTGAGCTAGAGATATGACATCCCTATGGATGTGCCCCTAGTGGGTGTATCAGATCCCTTGCTATATGTTGTTCAAGAGTCAGACCTGCCTGTAACCCTAATTGTGATGTAAAGGGTACAGGTTGGCCCCACCTTAATGTGATTAATAATAAATGTAAAAGATAATTAATCTGGTTAATATTAATTATAATATAATAATAATGTGACTTAGAGAGGTCGCCCTTGTTGATCCAATAGACACTTTTGTTGACAGGTTTAGGTTAGTATAAGTAAAGGTAAAATTCCCATTGTGGAAACATAACTTTCTTGTGAGTTTGGAGATTTCATCACGTACAATTATTTGGGAAAAGTGTGTACCTCTCATGGGCGCTAGAGTTCTAGGGTTTGAAGCACCCTCTTGTGTGATAGGGTTTATATTGGTGGTGAAGGTCTTTATCTTGAAGAATATAGCAAAGGATTTGGCTGGGTTTTCTTCCCTTTTTGAGAAGGGTTTCCCAGAATACATCTTGTGTTCTTGTGCATGGTGCTTCTTCTTGTGATCTTGGTTGTTGCAACATTTATGGTTATGGTTAAATGATAAAATGGAATAAACTTCATGCTTAACCTAACTTATTGAAAAATAAACATGGTTTCAGAA
Source organism: Picea mariana (assembly GCA_032191745.1). Classification (NCBI taxonomy): domain Eukaryota; kingdom Viridiplantae; phylum Streptophyta; class Pinopsida; order Pinales; family Pinaceae; genus Picea; species Picea mariana. The sequence goes on along the minus strand of JASDQU010735762.1, from coordinate 253,218 downwards.
CATAGGTCTTGAAGAACCCATTGCACAAGCTAAAATCTTTTACCAGTCTTCCCCCTTCTTTTGCAGTTCCGTACGGCCCTCCTAAGGTTCCCAGAAATTTCATACAACCCTCTTCTTTTGGCTGTTTCAGCCCCTTAAAACTTGAACGTTGAGGAATTCTTTGGCTTAGGAGAGTACGGCCTTCTCCAGTGTACCTCCAGAGACTCTCCAAATGAAATTTTGATCATTTTGAAATTTTGGCCCTAGGGTTTCGCTAATTTCTGCAGAAATTTCAGAATTAGGGTTTATGTAACTCATTGAAGGAGCTCTTCATCTCACAAGTGTTCTCCTATCTTTCAAAGCCTTATTGTTGGAAGTCATAAGTCCAACTAATCCTAAAAGTGCTATCCTATCCTAGTCGTTAGGTTTACTAGCTAAGATGACAAAGGTTGTGAAGAATCTAAAATTATGATGAACAAAAACTATGATGAAAGATAATCTTGATGAATCAAGCAAACTTCAAGTTCTTGGAAGACAAGACTTCAGAGGAAGACTCATTGTGGGTAATACAAAAGGGTTTACCAAAGACAACTATCAATGAATGGAAGGAAGATGACGTCAGGACAAGGAAGCCAATCACCTACTCAAGCCCTTGCATTGAAGGGACAGCTTCAAAATAACAAAGATGACAAAAGGTGACACCGTGAGTATCTTATTCATAAATATCTCAGAGGCTAGAGATCAGCCAAGAGACATTAGAGAAATCATATCAACATCCTCAGGTATGCACTTGTATATATTATTTGTATCATTGTCATGAGGGAAATTGCAGGAGGAAGGAAACCTTCGTTGAAGTCATGGATCCAGAGGGATATCAGTGCATTCAAAGGAACAACACACTCAAAGTAAAGACTATAGGTTTGATTGTTGTAATTGTCATTCCTCTAACCTATATTTCTATAAGTTTTATACACTACAACTAGGTGTTGTAGCTGTGAGGACATTCCTTAAATCATTTTGATTCTAGAGATGTACTCATTATTCTCCTTTAGAATATATTCTTGTGTTAGTTCTTTTTGTTTTCTTGTTCCAGATAGGTTAACAAGAAAAGAAGATGTTTATCCTTCGAAAGGAGTCACTTGACTCAGAAGGAGTCAAAACTATTTGAGAAAGAGGAAGAATAGAACCATCATTGAGAAAACCAATGCTATAATGCATGATCAGAATCCTTCTAGGATTCCATGTGCAGAAGCATGCATGACACAGTATATATGCAGAACAAGAAGTCTTCACTGGAATGAACCCTGAGATTGAACACTTTAGATTATTTGGGTGCCCAGTGTATTTTCATGTACCCAAAGAGATGAAGTCCAAACTAGATCCTTTAGAAAGAAAGGATACAGTGAAACTTCAAAGACATTCCAGATCGACATCCCTAGTTAGAGACAGATTGAGACAAGCAGAGAGGTTGTCCTTGAAGAAGAGATATTCTTTCAAAGACCTGGAGAATCTCAGATGGAGATTGACAGTTAGACAATACCTTCTCCCCCTTTAGCAGTTCAGAGGGAGACAGACATTACTCCAGTGAATCCAATTTCTCTAGTTGATATATTCAGATATATTGCAGTTGGGCATAAAAGGCCTACCTAGACTCACTTTGCAAGAGGCACAGAAACATACAAGCCTCTCAAGGCACATCCCGAGAAAGCGAAAGATATTTTTCAAGCTATCCTTCAATAATGAGCCACTTCATTGATGTTGAGCCTCTTTGTCTTAGAGAATCAACAAAAGAACAAGTATGGAAAGATGCCATAACAAAAGAATACCAGTATATCTTAAAGAATGATGTATAAGATATTATTCAGGGACCAGAAGGGAAGTCTGTGGTAACTTCCAAGTGGATCTATAAGATCAAGTATGCAGCTGATGTAAGTATCGAGAAATACAAAATGAAATCTATAGCCAAAGGTTTCTCACAAACAGAGGGAGTTGTCTATGATGAGACACTTGATCCAGTAAACCCGATACACTTCCATCCATACTACCATCCATGAGTTGGAAACTATATCAAACAGATAGATTCTTGATGATTTTATATTTCATCAAGAGTGTTGCTAATCTAAACCTATATTATTACAGTGTTGGTGATGAGAGCCTGATTTTGATGTCTTATTCAAAAAGCCTTATTGTTGGATACAATTAACCCTTGACTTTTGAATTCAAGATGAAGAATCTGAGTATGATGCACTACTTCTTGGGACAAGAAGTATGACAGAGGACCGATGAGATTTTCCTGAGTCAAGGAAAATATACAATGAAAATATTAAAGAAGTCCAGTATGACAGAATGCAAATCCATGCCCACTCCAATGGTAATGGATTTGAAGAAAATGAGTGATGATGATTCAGACAAGATTGATCCACAGCTGATTGGATCACTGATGTATCTGGTTAACACCAGCCTTGATTCATGCCATGTAGTGAGTGTGCTTAGTCATATCATGATTCAACCAAAACAGACTCACTAGACAACAGCAAAACATGTATCGAGATATATACGAGGCACAGTTGGATATGGCCTGAGATATGCCTCCAGTATGAACTTGAGTTTACAAGATATGATGATTCAGATTGAGCAAAAAGTACAGTGGACCGGAAGAGCACATCTGGTTGTTGTTCTACCGTGAAGTTTTCCATGGTTTCCTGATGCAGTAGGTAACAAAACTTTGTGGCCTTGAGTACCACATAGGCAGAGTATATAGCATCGAGTGTGAGAAGCAATGTGGCTTCACAAGCTTCTGGCAGATTTACTTGACCATGAGATGGATCCTATGATGATAACCAAGAGCCGTGAGTAAAGCTCCTTGAGAACCCAGTGTTTCCTGATGGATCGAAATACGATGAGATGAAATATCCTTATATCAGAGATATGATGGAGAGGAAAATCGTACGCATGCAGTACCTTCCTACAGATGAGAAGATTGCAGATATCTTCACCAAATTAACTTCGTGAAGAATGGCTCCCTAGTTGAGAGGGAGTGTCTATAACTCCAGCCAAGACAAAATTCAAAATACATCTGTGTGAGACTTGGCATGATAAAGACTGCCTCCCTAGCTGAGAGGGAGTGTTGATGAATGCAACTATGTGAGACATTCTCCAGCTTACAAACCTGTGAGTTGTGGATCATTACAGCTATGTGAGTCTTTATCTCATCTTACAAACCTGGGAGAAAGCCCCTAAGAAGGGTATGTGGTTCCTTCCTGAGACAGAGATAGGAACGTAGAGATGACCTCCTCCATTCAGAGAGTTTAGAAGAACTCCAGATGATTATCCAGTGGGAAAGGTGATTTGTTGAGTTAGACGTACCTATGGCTAAGCACAAGGTGAACGTGAGAAATCCCAAAGTCTTGGATGCATCGTCATGTGAACAGAAATGAAGATGATGTATTAGCCTCCTCTGAGCAGTAGAGTTGACGAGAAAACTCCAAATGATTCTCCTGTGTGAGGCAGTGGGAAAGAAGATCTGTAGAGTGGACGTGCCTATGGACGAGCACAG
>JASDQU010735762.1:230116-249428 GCA_032191745.1 Picea mariana | reverse complement strand
TTATAATATAATAATTATTATTATTATTATTATGTGACTTAGAGAGGTCGGCCCTGTTGAGCCAATAGACACTTTTGTTGACATATTTAGGTTAGTATAAGTAAAGGTAAAATCCCCATTGTGGAAACATATCTTTCTTGTGAGTTTGGAAATTTCAACAAGTAAAATTCTTTGGGAAAAGTGCGCACCTCTCTTGGGCGCTAGAATTCTAGGGTTTTAAGCACCCTCTTGTGTGCTAGGGTTTATCTTGGTGGTGAAGGTCTTTCTCTTGAAGAATATAGCAAAGGATTTCGCTGGGTTTTCTTCCCTTGTTCAAAATGGTTTCCCAGGATACATCTTGTGTTCTTGCGCATGGTGATTCTTCTTGTGATCTTGGTTGTTGCAACATTTATGGTTACGGTTAAATGATAAAATGGAATGAACTTCATGCTTAACCTAACTTATTGAAAAATCAACACCCACAAGGCAAGGTATAACCCTTACTAGCTTGGCAAACTCAATGCCCGAACCAATGTAGGGGATAGATGAGAGGGATAATGATGAAAAGTGGTAAGTATAGAAGGAATGGACGATGACCTTTCATAGACCCACCCAGTCGCAACTCATCCCTAAAGGAACCAACTTACTAGGGCACTCTGTCATCCCCCCATATGGATAAGTTAAAAAGCATAATTTCCAAGCAAACGTCATGAAACAAAAGAGGATTCAATGCACATATTCAAATTTTTTGAGAATCTAAGTGACACATACCATGATACTCGGACTCATTATTTCATGGAGCAAGACCCACTGCTACTTCAGAACCAGACCGATGGGATGGATGTTGTTTTTGTTGATAGATAGGAGGCATTGAAGAGAAGATGGGCCCTCCAGGGCCAATCTCAAGTCATATGGCTCTCAGTACTCCATGTCTAGGACCTGTGGGCCTCGAGATATAATCTTTTTAGTTATCCCTATGATAGGGGATAAGAGACCCCTCCTCTCTTGTGGAAAACTCAGCCCCCGTGACTTTGTCATGTCCATCTGCAGTCGGCATCACATTTTATTCCATTATCATGATATACAATGTTTACATACTTCATATTCAGGCCCATAGCCATACATCATATTTACATTACATATCATTAATCTAAGGATTAAAAATGGGGATGGTACATTCCTCTCTCCCTACAAATTGCATCATCCTTGGTGTACAACACCATATCGGTATACATGTACAAGAAAATTACATCATAATACTTAGTATTTTTTCAAGTTCACAACTCCCACAGTAGTTCCAACCATAAATCTTGTGTTCCTCTCAACCTGCACAACCCAAGGAAGTGTACCCCCTTCTCTACACCATAGTCCCCCAGGTTGTACAACTCCCCTTCCAAGGCTCTAGCGCATGTTGGCCAAGAATCTCTTAGATGTGGTTCCAGGAACTCCAGCTACCAAAAACGGAGCCTTGCACACTTATATACAAATGCACATTTAGTTTTCTTTAAAGTTTTAAAAAAAAATTAGGTACTCCGCTCACATGGTCTCCTCGTGCCCCCACATAGCGTCTGCAGGACCGTAGTTGGTCAATTGAACCTTTACCATGTCGATAACGTGTTCCTAAGCACTTTGAATTTCCGATCCAGGATGTGCACTGGTTCCACCCAAAAAAACCCTCCGTGTTCTACTTGGATCACAATCCAATCAATTACGTGGTTAGGATCATACGCATATTTCTTCAATAAAGACACATGAAACAAATTATGAATGTTCATGGATGCATGCAATGCAAGCATGTATGCAACTCGACCTATCTTCTCTAAGACTTCAAATGGCCCATAGTATCGTGCTGCCAACTTTGGGAAACTTCCCAATCTTAGCGAGCTTCTTTTAATTAGATTTTACTTTTAAAAACACATGCTCACCCACTTTGAATTCCATGTATGTCTTGTTTTTATCTGCATAGCTCATTTGTCTGTCATGTGCAACCTTTAAATTCTACCTGATATTTACCATATACTCTTCCATTTCCCTTAGCAATTCGGTCTCAATCATTGCTCTGTCTATTGGTTTATCCCAGCTCACTAGCGTGTTTCATTTTCTGCCATACAAGGCCTCAAATAGGCTCATCTTCAATGATGCCTGGTACCCATTATTGTAAGCAAATTCAACTAGATGGAGGTAGTCTTCCCACTTGGTATGCTAGTCCATTACATACATTCTTAGCATATCTTCAAGTATCTTATGGTCCTCTCTATTTTCCCATCTGAGCCTGGGTGATAGTGTTCGAATGTAATCCATTTAGGGCTACTTCGCTGAGGAAATATGAAACGTCAAGGGATTATAACAAACGTCGAGAGTCCAAGAGACACATTGGAATAAGAATACAATTGTCAACATCATGTATATATACGTGTATCATATTAATGAAAAAGGCATTCACGCTTATCTTTATCTACTCACTCCAACAGTGGTATCAGAGCGCCTTATTCCTTAGGGCCTGATTCGCTATGGTAATTCTCCATAACATCCAGAAAATGCCCCTTTGTTGCAAGTATGTCCACTTGTTTGTCTCGTCGTTTCCTTTTCTCCTGGAGGAAAGTTCCATTGCTTATAATCCTACCAGTCTATCATGAGCGCACCTGCTTGGCCATTAGGATCCATTCTCTCTGTCGTAAGCGATCTCTATTACATTTTCTTCATTGGAATCCCTACAACCCTAAAAATGATACATTTAGAATAATCGATCATTTCATTTAAAAACTCATGGGAAATCGTAGGTAGGTCTTACTCGTCCCTTCCTACGACGATTAGTATTTCCATAGTGCATCTCTAGGAAACCCTAATTTGGCTCTGTTTGGTTATTCCCTTAGTGTCTGCCTTTTTGTCGCGAGCAGACCCTACCACTCACACCCATTCTCTCTCTACGTGTGAATACCATTAGGAATTCATCCCATCCATGCAAGAAACGAATAATTTATGATACAAAGCGAGCATATTGTCTTTCATATTTAGCAATTTCAATTGAACCCTAATTTGCATGCTCATTTACTACTCGAAACCCTAGCAAGCTCTGAAACTGCACGCAGTCATCAACTGTTTATATCACACGAGAATGACAAATGAGTGGAGCCTCTGGCTTGGGACCATAATCATAGTACCTCCATTGTTTTGATCCAAGCAATACTTGACGAACTGGACATCCAGGCCTTGAATTCCAAGAGCCCCTCATTACACGCAGGCTTTGAAGCACATATGAAATGGGAAACCACGCCATTTAAAGCCTCGTCGGTCCAGGGTCCGCAATCTAGGCGTAAGGCTTTATCATGTGGAGAAATGAATTATAAACGACACAACAGGTGGAATCGAACCCCAATAAGTTATTGACGACCAAGTTCCAAAGAGATCTTGACCATAGTGTTACACATCAAAATTACTCATTGCAATGATGGATAAATGTCGTCATTATAAATATTGCAAGTGTCGCATGTTGGTTGCAAGTGTCGCTAGTGTCGCAAACATCACACTGCCTATGTCGTCTCCTTAACGACATCGTAAGGACACTAAGACACCTCAAAGACTAGTTTGAAGAAGGAAAATCAATTGACAGAAGAGTACAAACCTTGTGCCACTGGAAAAATCCACTAAAACATCAATTTTGGGAAAGAGTGCTCCCCTACCTACTGATAGGGAGCGTTGGTGCTCTGTACTCCCTTACAGAGGAGCATTCCAATGCTCTGTGCCTCTTTTGAGGGAGCGCTACTCCTTTTTGGGCGAAATTCGATTTGTTGGAGGAAATCAGGGGACAATCCCCTCAATATCTGAAGGTAGTTGGGTTCGAATCTTGGGTCAAGGCATGATCCTAGGAGAGATCCACAACTGAAGGAGAGGAATCCTCAACTTACCCCAAAGATCTTTCAAGTGGTTAGGCCTCTCCAAACCTATACAAGGAGGCCTCCTCATGGTAGAAGACATATGGAGATTGAGAATTACATCAAACTTATGATCTCATGAGTGAGATTTCATCAAAGCAATCAGTGTAGATTACTTGAGAAAAAGGGTTGGACAAGGAGAACTGGAAGAAGTTGTTGCACCTTCATTCAAAGGATTGTAAGTACTTTTACTTGTTCTCATTAATAATCAATGCTTGGCCTGTTTATTTCAAACTTGTGCTTGTTCCATATGAGTTTGTCTGCAGTAGATGGATCTATATTTGAGCTAATCGCAGTAGAGTAGGAAGTCCATTGTATCTTTGTTTGTCCTACAGGACCTATCAGGGAGCTCAGGATCGAAGCTCAGCCAAGACTTTACAAGGACAAGAGTCGCTAATAAGGTACATATATTTCTCCTTCTCTTCCATTTATTAGCTTGATTAGATCTAAAAGGAAGTCAGTGTCCATGTTAAACACTTTTATGTCTTGGCCTTAGGAGTCTAGAGACCAAGAGGGAATCCACTTGTCCATAGGGGGACTCACCTACAACAGAAATTGGCGACTCCACTGGGGAGGAAGCTCTAATTTTTGTTTCCTTTCCTAGATCTTGTTTTGGCCCTTTGCCCATTGTTTTGACCCTCTCCATATTGTCTTTTTTTTATTCTTAGATTTGATTGATTGCCTCTTTCCTTCATTTTATTCACCCTGATTGACTGAATCTGTTTGGAAATTTGTTTTTTGAGCACTTTTCTGAGTTTTGAGCGCAGAGCGCTCCTCTTCTGTTATTGACAGAGCGCTAGCGCTCCCTATTGGCCTCATACAAAGCGTTGGAACGCTCTGGTGCCCCTTACACTAGAGCGCTACCCCTTTCTGTGAGAAATTCTCCAGAATTTACATTCCCTGAAGCTATTTCTTAATCTTGGCATTGGCTCAAGAGTTTTATAAATCTCAGTTCATCTTGGTATTGGCCTTAATCACCCTGTTTTCTAATAATTGATCTCTTCTTGTTCGGGATTTTGACGTTTTCTTTCCTTGCTTTGAGGTCACTCTTTGTCTTTGTCGATTTACAGTTATCTTATTGTTTTTCTTCTCATTTATCTGGCTGAGTGGAAACCTTTGTGAGGAATTTCAAATATCTGTGCACCATCCCATCCGATCTTTGAGATCATTTTTGTCCAAACCCTTTTTAATTTTTCTTTTGAGTCTTTGGTTCTCTTTTTTGCAAATTTTGTTATCTTTGTCTTTCTTGTTTAATCACGACAAGAGTGTGTCTTTTTTTGTGTGAAATCTGCTTCTGGTTGTCTGAATCTAATAGATCTTAAAGTCTGATTAACATCAGAAATTTTTTTACATCAAATTGACCATCACTCACACACAAAGCAACGGGATACTTTTTATGATTGTTTTTGGATATTAGAAAGGAATTTTCTGAAATTTTTAGCATTGAATTGGATTTGATTGAAAAACAATTGTATGAGGATGTTGCATCTTAGTGTTTGATAATGAAAAGAATTTTCTCTCTTTCCCTTAAATAGGCATTCATCGAAAGACAAGACTGCTTATCATTTTCTTATGCATTTTTTGGGAATTGAGTCATAACACCATCAGTTTCATTGTCATACACCGTTTGAGTAAATAACAGCTGCAAAATGAACGCTAATTAAAATTTATCTAGAACATTTTTTTTTTTAGGATCTTCCACCAACATTTGACTAGGATTAGCACTTTGGATTAGGCTGTGAGCACAACTCTCCAAAGTTTTCAACACAAACATTAGCATCCTGAGATAGGGAGAGTCAAATCCAATTGTCGTATAGGCTTTCTGGGATCCCCCTCTCCAACAGGGGTTACATACGAGGTTGCATTCGGGAAAGTTACGGAGATTATCCCTCTGTGGTTCAACTATTTGTAGTGGTCGGATCGTATATTAGGGGTCACTTGAGGGTATACCCATGATTATGTGTGGGAGCTTCTCGAGTTGATATCAGACTTGTTATCATGCCCATATGTTCGGATCGGAATGTCGATTGTACCCGCCCAAGGGCTAACTGTGAAGTGGTGTCCTTAGTTGTCGTAATCTTTAGGTACTTACACGAGGTGACGGTGAAGGGATGTCTCACTGTACCTAGAACAGACATTGGTCAAACTCACTCGGGCTCCTTGAAGCGTAAATCCACAATTACTGCGTGGAAGCTTGCACCAAGGTGAAAGTCCCTTAAGCAGGTCGCGATTGTAACTATTCCACCATATCCTAGCCCCTTCTTGACTTGATCACGCGACGTTGGATTTCATCACCAACTAGTACGGTATTCGAGGGAAGGTTTTGTTTGCTTGGTTTGATTCCTAGATTTGATTAGTGCATGTTGTTTCTTTTTCATTAGTTGGCCATAGATTTCTTTCATCAGATTTTCTCCACCAACATCGACCCTCCACGCCGTTCGCGTAGGGTACAGGGACTTCCCCAGAAAATATGGAAGATTCTCCCCCTTTACCCCCACATGTTATGGAGAGATCTCCTCAACAGAGCGAAGTCCACAACGTTATAACCTCACAGGAAGAAGTTTCCACTTCTTTTGAAGGTTTTCAAATTGTTACGGATCCTATGGAGGCTTTCTGCATTCCTGCGGGATATGAAAGGCGTTTTCTCCAGATGAATTCAGCCGGAGAACTTGTTGTCATTGATCCTTCTGAAATTCCGACTGGGCCTTCTTCAAATCCTCTAGGCGGAAACCCCCTTTGGACTTCTGATATAGTTCGAAGCCCACCTCGCACGGTGCGAGAACATTACGGATTAGGAATAGGTGTTGATATGCCTGTCATATCCCAATTACCTGAAACATGTATTACCTATACCGTACCTTTAGATCAATTTACTGGTACAACCGTTAGTTCTATCACACCGTATATTGGTTTGAATATGCAGTCTGTTGGTCCAAGTTCCACCATTTCTCTCCAGAGGGCCCATTCTACGATGGTCCCTCACATTGCAACTATACCGACCAGTAATATGGTGGTTAGCCAAGCTCTCATCGATACACCACTATCATCTCGACCTTCCTCGTCACTTCCTCTTGGGTACAGAGCACTCAATCCTTCTGTTGTCAGCACTACCCAACTTATACCCGGAAGTTCTATACATGCACAACAACTTAGAGGGACCGGTCTTGGTGGCTCTAATCCATTAAGCGGCACCGGTCAATCGCTTACATCTAGTTTCCAAATTCCAGGAACTCAACCTCATGATGGGGGGCAACCTCCTTTCAAAGGGAAACCTCCTTTCGAAGGACAACCTCCGTCTGGGAGGCAACCTCTGTTTGGAGGGAAACCTCCATCTAGGGGGAAACCTCATGTTGGGAGGCAACCTCAAACTGGAGCCCATCATCAACCTTCTGGACAGAATGCGTCTGCAACACCCAATCCTTGGCACACTCCTTTTCCGAGAAATCCACTATTCCCTTGGGGGAAACATTCTCAAGGACAAAAACAACCTTATCCTCCTTATGGAAAAAATGTCTATCCACCTTATGGAAAAACTCATCAACCGAATTATAATCCTCGAAATCCATCAGGTTATCCTCCGCTCCCAAATGTTTCTCAACCCTCTTCAAATCTTCTCTACCCTAGTCAGCAACAATCGTATGCAGGAGGACCTACTGGTTATAATTATCCACCTAATCCAGTTTATGGTCCTACTGGTGTTCCTATGCCACACCAGTATCACCCTCAGGTCAACCGACCGCTACCGTTCCTTGCTACTCTAGATCTCCCAGACTTGTCTCGGTTTACCAATGATCCTATACGTCATTATCCTTTTTGGCCAGTAATTCCAGCCAAACTCCCTTTTGATATTCCGAAATTTGACAACAAAGTTGGCGAAGACCCCAATAATCATGTAATGACTTTCCATTTATGGTGTTCATCAAACTCCTTAATGGATGACTCTATACGTTTGCGTCTTTTCCAGCGAACTCTTACGGGTTCGACAGCCAAGTGGTATATTGAACTAGCACATGGTTCTTTTCAAGATTTCAACTCCCTTGCCATGTCCTTCTTCGCCCATTTTCAATTACCCATTCGATACGAGACGGGTACTGAACTCTTGACCTCCCTTTGTCAAACCAATTCCGTGCACATCTCTGATCACATTCATGAATGGAGACAATGACGAAGGTTGATCAAAGCAATCATTTCTGACCAATTATTGGCGGAATGGTTCACAAAATCACTTTTACCCCCAATCGCTCGAGACATCACTATGGGTGGCGTAGTCATCGAAGAGGAAGCCATTGACAGGGCACAGTACTTAGATCTGGTATACTCACAGTCTGGTACTTTGTATGAGTTAATCCCAAATGCTACCCATGCCACTACTGATCCATCCAAACCTTCATCCTCATCACATGCGGATGGCATTATTGGTTCCGTCAAAGCTCAATCTACATCCCAGTCGACTGGAGCTGCACCTCGATCTACTTCCACATCCACTCCTAGTTCGACCACACCCTCTACCTCTTCTCATACCCAAGTCTCTGAGGTAAATGAAGTTCATTCTACATCCTCGCAACAGACTGGAGGTAAGAAAAAGACAAAGAATAAAAACAAAAAGACTAATAATAATGAACAACCAAAAGCTCAAAAGCCACCACCTGCTAATGAAAAGAAACTAGGAAACCGAAGTTCCCATGTCTTTTCTGTGGTGACAATCACTACACTCGAGATTGTCCACGTCGGGATGAAGTGGCCAAACTCTTTAAAGGAAATTCCCAACCTGCTGTGCTTACTTAGCCTTTTCCTCAGCAGCAATCCATGGTTGCTCAAACCCCCTCTCCAGGGGGAAGTTCCAGCCACACTCCTCATGATGAAGCCTCGACAAGTGCCCACATCTATCTCTTCAACGGGATTGATTTAACCACTCGCTCGAAGACCTACGACACACCAGTTAAACAAGATAAAGTGAAGATCACTAACGGTTCTCCTCAGGATCCATCACCATCCTCCATTAGTCCTCCGTTTGCACCACTCCAGATCGAGAAACCTACGTTCGACTCTATCTTACGCCCTCCTAAGAGCAATAACCGAAAGTCTACCTTTAATCCTAACTCACGTGTCGCCCAGCACTACAACATTGTTGAATATCTGGCTCAGGCACCGTGTGCTATGTCTGCATTAGAATTTCTATAGCACTGTCCCAGTCAACGTAGAACACTCTTGGCCGTTATTGGCACTTTTGATCATGAGTCGTCTAACCATATCATGTTTAACTTGGATAATTTTACATCTCGACTCTCTCACCAACTTGCTTTCCAAGTTGATGTTGTTGTTCACAATCAACAAATCCACCAAACTATTCTGGATGAGGGAGCCTCAACTTGTGTCATGTCTCTAGCCTGTTGGAAAAGCTTGAAATCACCTGCACTTAATAAATCCCCAACGATGTTACGTGTGTTCGATGGGCGAGGTTTTCATCTGCACGGACTCTTGCAGTCCCTGTCTGTCCAATTAGGCGGCAAAACCATCTCTGTTGACATCGAGGTGGTCGATGCCCCCCTCAATTACAATTTTTTGCTCGGAAGAAGTTGGTTCTATGTTATGACCGTTGTCGCTTCGTCAGTTTTTCGATGTGTGCAATTTCCTCATCAAGGAAAAATTTTCACCATCGATTAGTTGGATTTTTTCACACATGACGCTCGCACTCCTGCTACCAACAATATTCCATTCTTGGGAGATCACAAAATCACGTATGAAAGCATTGGTGTTGGCTTGTTGAAAGATTCTAGCCTCATGGGTACCTTCCCTGCACCACTTCCACCCACTGCACATCATATTGCCACGATCAATATGATTTCGACTACGGTTTATCAATCCTTGGAATCATCTGACCCTTGGATTGTACTCAATCCATTGGAATTTGATGCACTAGGTGACACCATGCCACTTAGTCCAGCCGAAACCTCATACGTTTCCATCCAATCTGCCTCTCCCTCTTCGGATGACCAACATCTCTTGGCACCCGACACTTATTCGATACCATCATGGTTAAATTCCTTGTTGTCTGCAATCGACTACATTTCTCAATTTTTTGCTTCCGATGAATCCATAATGGAAATGCTTAGCCTCGACAATGTACCTTGGGATGATAGCCATCATTGGTCCTCTTTTCTTCCACCTCTCGAAGAAATTCAAAAAGACATACACTCTATCTTCCCTCTTGATGTTGTCAATTTTCCGCAATCTCCCATCCTCACACAAGATACTCTTTCTGAGGGGAATTTGGGCAACATATCATTTACGATCGTTATTGATATTTCGATCAAGGAAGGTGTCATGGAAAACATTAACCTCGGAACTAATTGCTCACCCGAGGAAGTGGTCTCTTATACTGCTTTATTTAAAGAAGTATGTGATGTCTTTGCCTGGAGCTACGAAGAGATGCCCAGGATCGATCTGTCGATTGTTGTGCACGAGATTAAAACCTACCACGGTGTCAAACCTGTTCGACAGAAACTCCGCCCAATCCACCCTAAAAAGACCGCGGCTATTAAGGCAGAGGTTGAAAAGTTATTGAAATCTGGCTTCATTTATCATGTCCCCTAGACAGAATGGGTTTCCAATATCGTTCTGGTTACTAAGAAACAATGGACCATTCGCGTCTGTGTTGATTATAGGGATCTTAACAAGGCTTGTCCAAAAGACAACTACCCAACACCCTTTATCGACCAGATTATTGATAATTGCGTTGGTAGCGTAATTTTCTATTTTATGGATGGTTTCTCAGGGTATAACCAGATTGACATCTTACCGGCTGATCAACATAAGACAACCTTCATCTGCCCGTGGGGAACTTTCGCGTATCGGAAGCTACTATTTGGCCTTAAAAATGTTGGGGCTACGTTCCAGCGAACCATGTCCTACGCTTTCTACAATATCAAACATATTGCGAAAACTTACCTCGATGACTTACCCACCCACTCATCCAGTCGATCCGACCATCTCGGTCATCTATGGGCTATCTTTCTTCGATGTCGGTTCTACCGCATTCGTTTGAACCCACATAAGTGTATTTTCGTTGTCGAATCCGCCCGGATTCTCGGCTTTGTTGTCTCCAAGGACGGGATTCGGGTGGATCCCTTAAAGATTCGAGCTATTATAGCTTTACCTCCACCTAACAACCTATGACAACTCCAAAGTTTGCAGGGGAAAGCAAACTTTCTTCGCCGATTTACTTGTAACTACGCTGAGATCACTAAAGGCTTCATGTGATTGTTGCAGAAAGATGCCCCTTTCATCTAGGATGACACTGCTCAATGATCGTTCGATGCTCTCAAGCACGCACTGACTAACACTCATTTGTTACATCATCCAGACTATACAAAGGATTATATCCTTTACTTAGCAGCCTCTGCTTCCACTATTGCCATGGTGTTAGTTCAAGAGGACTCTTCCAGTGAAGAACATGTGATTTATTACATGAGTGAAAGTCTATCTAGACCCGAACTTCGTTACTCACATGTTGAGAAGTTGGCTCTGGTAGCCGTCATCGTCGTCCAGAGATTTCGTCACTACATTCTATTACGCACCACCATGGTTATCGCAGATTCAAACCCCATGTATCACATCCTGACACGTCAGGTGCTTGGTGGCAAATACTCTAAATGGATCGTAATCCTTCAAGAATTCGATCTTGAATTTGCCAAGTCCAAATCTAAAAAGTCCCTGGTGTTCGCAGAACTCATTTGTGATTTTCCCCGTGCTGATGAAGAAACTGAGCCTAAAGATTCTCTTCCTGACGAATCTCTATTCCTCATTAGCATTTCTGATCCCTGGTATGGAGACATCATTCTCTATCTCCAGACACAACATTTTCAGCCCGATATCTCACACGAAGAACGTCGTCGTATTCGCCACCACTCTCGTCGTTATCTTATTATCGGTGACACTTTATATCGTCGTGGCATTGATATCGCCCTACGACTATGTCTCACTCATGAAGAGGCTGAACGCGTCCTCAATGACTGTCACCTTGGAGCCTGTAGCGGTCACCTTTCTGGGATGGCTACCACCTAGAAAATTTTACGTGCCGGATACTTTTGGCCCTCCATCTTCAAGGATTGTATGGAGGCCGTCAAAAAGTGCCCACCCTGCCAAGTTTTTCAAAACAAGGCACGCACCCACCCTGCTCCACTGCATCTCGTTATTGCCATCGGCCCCTTTGCCAAATGGGGCATTGATTTCATGCAGTGTAATCCTACCTCAATCGGGGGGCACGGTTATATAATCGTCGTCATCGATTACTTTACCAAATGGGTTGAGGCTATGCCTACCTTTATGAATGACAGTCGTACTGCAGCACTTTTCTTTTTTAATCACATCATCACTCGCTTTGGTGTTCCACAGGCCATTGTCACTGATCATGGTTCCCATTTTCAAAACCAGATGATAAATGAGTTGCATACCAAGTTGGGTTTTCGCCACGAGAACTCATCTCCCTACTACCCTCAAGCTAATGGACAAGTTGAAGCTATCAACAAGGTCCTCAAAACGATGTTATAACGGATGGTAGGGATAAACAAGACATCTTGGCATTTATAACGTTTTTCCGCTCTCTGGGCTTATCGGACCTCAGTAAAAACTGCTACTGGATTCACTCCCTTCCAGTTAGTATATGGCATTGAGCTTTTCTTACCAATTGAGTGCGAAATTCCTTCGCTAAAACTTAAAGTAGAACTCCTGCCCCACACTTATGCTAAATAAGAACGTTTCCTACACTTGACTAGACTGGACGAAACACGTCGTGATGCTGCTCTCATTAATGAGACGTATCAAAAGAGAATCAAACATCAATACGACAAATCTGTCCATCCTCGCACTTTTGTAGAAGGATACCTAGTCCTCGTTTATGACCAAGCTCATGATAAGTTAGGTACAAGGAAGTTAGAACCTCTATGGCACGGCCCCTACATTGTGAAACGTGTTCTACATAGAGGTGCCTAAGAAATAGTTGATTACGATGGAGTTTCCCTGGGCGAGCCCCGGAACGGGCTTTACCTGAAGAAGTACTATGCCTAGGACATCTAGCATACGTGCTTTGTACACTATTGTATTTTTATTTTTGGTATGTCTTTTCTCTTGCGTGCTCAAGTTTTTTTTTTTCCTTAGCCACTTATACTGTGTCTTGTGTTTTCATGCGCAGATGACATCTTCCTTTACTATCTTTGTCAGGTTTGCGGATGGTGCTAGTCGACACACCCAAAACGTTGCTTTCGCAGCTTGGGTCATTTACCACTCTGATGAGTTGGTTAGTTCAGGAGGTATTTGCTCAGGATCGACAATTAATAACATAGCAGAATATCATGTTGTCATTGGAATTTTAACCGAAGCATCCTCCCTAGGCATTTCTCGCATAATTGTCAATCTGGACTCTCAACTCGTGGTATGTCAACTCAATCGTATCTACGTTATTCGCAACCCTATCCTGCTACATCTCCATCTATGAGTTCGTTGTCTTGAACGAATGTTTGATTTTATCGAATATTGACACATACCAAGAGAACTTAATACCATTTCATACTCACTAGCAAATTACATTATGGATAGATATCTCGCACATAGATAAGCTTTCATAAAGGAAATGAATCACATCACATATCATCATGTTAATTAAAACACATAACATAAAAACACCATTTGAAAATTTTTTGGCACTGTAAAAACTCGGAAATGTATATATATACGGCATGACTAAAAATGTTTGATTACATCAAAAATGGTACATAGATAGGCAAAATGTGGGTCCTCACACCCATAAACATCGTCCTACAGATTATGCAATCATTTGGAAGATCATAATCTCCCTGCATCACATTATGTTGCGAGTAATATATCACTGCATAGGCTATTCGCCTCAATAAAGAGTTAAGACTCTCGGACACCCCCACAGTGTGTCTCTGTAGATGTAGCGGTATTTTCCACCTCCTGAGAGGAGGGATACCTGTCATGAGGCCTTGGAGGTTTCTTTCAACCTCCTAGAGTTCTCCTACTGCTACCCCATGATAGACTACAACTTGAGCATCTCCGTGATGCCCCAATGTTGGCATATCTACTGGACGTACTACTCATCTATCTGCACGGTGAAATGATACGTCTGTTAAAGACTCTTCTATGTACCCCCAAAAAAAATATATATATATAATATAATGTTTTTAAAAATCAAAAAACACTTGTCAAGATTATTTTTGGTTTCTCACCTGACGCATTCCAATCCTCTCCTACTGGAAGGACCAAGTCCATGCTTCCCCGGAAATCCACTTCGGCATATGGAAAATATTCAATCACAATCAATTGGCGTCTTATCCAAGCGAAGAAGTCCTCGGTAAATCTAAACTTTGAATCTGAGCCTAGTCTCGGGGGCAGGCTTGTCCACCGCTCCATACGTGGTTCTCCCACCAGTCGCACTGCCAATGCAATCTGAGGTTGCATCTGGGGAATGCGTTCTAAAAAGAACGAAACCAAGAATAAACCATACCCAAATTGTTTATGTTGTCCTGCTCTGCATCTCGTGATTTCTTCCTTCACATTTTGAAGGAACCCTGCACTCCAGTTGAACTGTGTTGGCTCTAAACACTGTAAACCATAAGCCACCTGTGATCTTGAGACTAGGTGTGCACTGGTACTTCCTGCTATGCTTGTGATGGAAAACAAGATGGATCGAAGAGGCAAGTCTCTGATATCTTTGATTGCAATCCTGCCTCCGACTAGCCTTGCTCCTGAGACACAATGGTTTGCCAGATACTCATCCATAGGTGCAATAAGTGCCCTATGCCCGGATAAAGCTATAGGAACCCCTCTCTTCGAAAGACTGGTTATGAAATATACATCCTCCAGCTCGATGGTCAGAAGTTGCATCCCTATCTGGAATCCTTGCTCTGCAACGTTCCACAACCCAATCATGTATTCGAGAAGAAGAATCTCCTTCTTCATCTTTTGTGTTTTGAAATATTTGAGAAGACCACAATTCCTCAATGCGGCTCTCGATTGGGGACTTTGCAGAGCGGCTATATCATCGAGCTCATGTTCTCTTTCTTTTCACTCAAGCATGTTGCCGAAGTCACTTGCAATTAACAACAAAATTCATTAAATCATGATTAGGGCGAATTTTGGCAATTTTAAAATTTTAAAAAATGACTGTTTGTTTTTGCAAAAGAACAATGCCCCTTTCATATGAACATCAGGACATCAATCCACCCTTACATTAGCCATTTAAATGTTCAAAAACTCAAAACGCCCTCCTCACATATTGAGCGTGCATGAGCCATTTTTGGGCATTTTTCTTGTGGTTTTTTTAGACAACACCCCCATTGCCACTACATCAGAGCATTGATGCACCATCCATTGGTTAAGAGGGGCATTTTCCAAGCCATGCAACGCATACCCACGATTTTTAGGGAGCGTTGAGCTTTTTGGGCGCTTGGGCTGACCCAGGGCATCATTTTTCATAACTTTTTAGTGCCTTAAAACAAAATTTAAATCATGCAACTGAAAGAGAAGGAGAAGAACACCAACCTGGTCCAAACGGCGAGGAAAACGATCAACTGTAGCTCCGGCACCGAACAATTCAAGATTCAGCTCCAAAACACAAATTCTCCACTGCTACAAATCTCTGCATAAATGAAATGGTAAATGACATTTTTTACCCCTTTTTACTATTATACATTTCATTTTTTTTCATATGATATAGTTATTTTTGGGTTTTTGAGAAATGTTTGGAGGCTTATTGATCCCCTGGAATGCAGTTTTGACATTATTGGCAAGTTTTGAAGCAGGTTTGTTCATTTGTCTTGTCACCTTCATGAGCATAGTATTCGTTCGTTCTCAAGCTCAAACACATGAGAATACGCCAGGTAAACTTTTTTCTATTTTTCGGACCCGCAGGGATACACGAAAAAGGAACCCCCTGGAGTCTTCTTTAAACTCTTTTCAGACTCTCTAAACGTGAAAAGATTGTCGAGTGATCTTGCTTCCTTTTCCACACGTTAAAAAGTTTGAAAGGGCGTCTTTCGAGTGATAATTTATCTATTTTTCGACCTCACGAGACTAACATTACGAAAAAGGACAACATTGGATTCGTCTTTATGTTGTTTTCAGACTCTCTAAATATGAAAAACCACTGAGTTTACCTTCTCTGGACTCGTTAAACAATCATACATTGAAGGGCCCATACGGGACCGAACCCTTACTTTCCAGTGCGCTAAACAAAGGAAGAGGGACTTACCGAAGGTGAGTCATATTGAGCATGTGTTACCCTCCTCGAGCTTGTTAAATTAAAAAGAGGTTCTCGTCTATCTGGATGGGGGGAAAATTGAAAGAAGCAAGCCGAGCAGTTTTTTGAGAACACTACCCGTAGCTCTTACGGTCGCCCTTGAACACAGTGCTTTGTCTTTGCATGCATTTTAATCCGCTGAACCTCTGCACTGAGCCAATCCTCTGAGTTTATTTTACTCCTTTGGGTCACCCGAAAAAAGTCACCGTATCCACTGCATTATCGTGTTTTGGTCCATGTCAAGTTTATGTTGTTGTGCCTCAGTGTTCAAGGGAAGTATCTGCCTCGAGAGTCATCCATGAAAAATATCGTGTTTCAATACCTGTGTCATTCCATGTTCATTTGATCTACCAATTACATCTATGTGTTAGTTTCGTGTCAGTGATGAGGGATACATCAAGGCCCTCCTTCGACGAGTCTATTCCTGTCGACTTTAGCACATTATCCAGAAGCTAGACTTAGAAACCAGTTAGTACCTTGGGACTTGCATGCCTCAATGGCAGGGCTCCTCGCGTCGGACAGTGGATTTAAATCATTGACCTCTGATTGCATGATTCCACGGATGTTCGACTTTAGCTCATCCATTCACGTTCCTTGGAATGTACTAGAGTAACTTGGGAATCATTGACATCAATGGTAATCTCCCTCGCGCTTGTTAACGGTTTACATCATTGACCGGTAATCAAGTGGTTTCTGCCATGTTCGACATTAGGACATCTATTCACATGGTTAGATTCGTACTACATCGGGGTCAGTAAGAAGACCCTGGGTTGAATTTTCACTCTTATGTATACTTTGTCGAGGTTGCGAAGGAGTTCTTTTGAACTATGACACAAATATTGTTACATAGATCCACTTTGTATTGGTCATGGCTATGTCTTGTCATTTCGTAGATCCACTGTGTATTCTTCGTGGCTATGATCAGTTCAGGTCATATAGATCCACATTGTATCTTCAGTGGTTATACCTTTTATCAATGTAATTATGGATCTGCAGTGTATTTTATGGTGGCCATACCTAAAAATTCATTGTCACTCAAGCATAGGTATGCCTGCCTTGGGTTTGAAGCATGTTATAATGTTTGTTTGATCGTTGTGTGTAGCGTTTCCAGCCTCTCTGCATCCATACCCTTGCTCTAAAAAGTCTACAAAGTACTTCAGTCATCATCGTCTTCTAACTTCGCACTTTGGGGGGAAATCTGTTACGCATCAAAATTACTCATTGCAATGATGGCTAAATGTCGTCATTATAAATATTGCAAGTGTCGCATGTTGGTTGTAAGTGTCGCTAGTGTCGCAAACATCACACTGCCTATGTCGTCTCCTTAAAGACATCGTAAGGACACTAAGACACCTCAAAGACTAATTTGAAGAAGGAAAATCAATTGACAGAAGAGTACAAACCTTGTGCCACTAGAAAAAGCCACTAAAACATCAATTTTGGGAAAGAGCACTCCCCTACCTACTGACAGGGAGCGTTGGCACTCTGTACTCCCTTACAGAGGAGTGTTTCAGCGCTTTGTGCCTCTTTTGAGGGAGCGCTACTCCTTTTTGGGCGAAATTCGATTTGTTGGAGGAAATCAGGGGACAATCCCCTCAATATCTGAAGGTAGTTGGGTTCGAATCTTGGTTCAAGGCATGATCCTCGAAGAGATCCACAACTGAAGGAAAGGAATCCTCAACTTGCCCCAAAGATCTCTCAAGTGGTTAGGCCTCTCCAAACCTATACAAGGAGGCCTCCTCGTGGTAGAAGACATATGGAGATTAAGAATTACATCAAACTTATGATCTCATGAGTGAGATGTCATCAAAGCAATCAGTGTAGATTACTTGAGCAAAAGGATTGGACAAGGAGCACTGGAAGAAGCTGCTGCAACTTCATTCAAAGGATTGTAAGTGCTTTTACTTGTTCTCATTAATAATCAATGCTTGGCCTGTTTCTTTCAAACTTATGTTTGTTCCATATGAGTTTGTTTGCAAAAGATGGATCTATATTTGAGCTAATCTCAGTAGAGTAGGAAGTCCATTGTATCTTTGTTTGTCCTACAGGACCTATCAGGGAGCTTACGATCGAAGCTCAGCCAGGACTTTACAAGGAAAAACGTCGCTAATAAGGTACATATATTTCTCCTTCTCTTCCATTTATTAGCTTGATTAGATCTAAAAGGAAGTCAGTGTCCATGTTAATCACTTTTCTATCTTGGCCTTAGGATTCTAGAGACCAAGAGGGAATCCACTTGTCCGCAGGGGGATTCACCTACAACACATAGTTACCACCACCACTGGCTTACTCAAATTCCTCCTCGTCTTGTCTCGTGTCATGGTGCTCATTGAACAACTAAGAAGCAAGGTTTTACACAGAATATGATAGTGGTCGGTTCACTATTTTCATTGTTTCTCCCATTAAGGAACCATTTTGGGTCTGAGTTCTCATTGTTGTTATTCGCTAGGTTAATTAGCCATCACTCTCTGCTCAAAACCATAGAAAGTTGTGTAGAATTTGAATTCGTGATTCCCACTGAGAAGAAATACTCTATGAGGCAGAAGAAAATTCCAGGCCAAGAGCAAAAAAAACGTCTCAAGTCCCCAAGATTATATTAACAGAAGTTCTCTTTGTACATGAACTCTACAGCATATGATGCTCTTGAATTCTCAGTAAGGGATTTGTCTGAATAATCCATCTCTTTTATATGCATATCAAATACAACATTTGGCGTCGACATTATAGCATTATAACATAACATACTCGGTGGGAGCCTTTCGTTTGGTTGGAAATTTGAATTTGTGGGTCCACATTGAACCATGCCTTGATCAAGAAGTTCCGCTACCTTGATCTAGATCTCTTTGCAATTCATGTTGGTGCTCACTCGCTTCGCCAATGGAGTTTAATATTTCTCTGATTTATGGAGCTCGTAGGGGACAGGGGAAAACCAACACGATAAATATCAATTCAACTCCAACAACGGTTCTTTGGAGAACAAGAGGAGACTCGTTCAATCTTGTGAATCAAGGTATACTTGCAAACAGTCTTTTTGTAAGTTACTCGTACTTTTTGAAATTAAATCTTGTAAACAGGTGCATTTTCA
>JASDQU010735762.1:194857-217772 GCA_032191745.1 Picea mariana | reverse complement strand
CTAGATTCCCAAGCAAGATGAAGAGATGGAAGATATATTCCATTCGGGAGAATGGCTGCTTCTTCGTATACCCAAAAGTATGGGGAATTCCCTATAGCCTCTTTGGGTGTTACTCTATCCTCCCATAAGGAATTATGAAGTGAATTGTTCCAATTCCTATGGTTGTCTGCAATTTTTTTCTTTAATATCCTCACTAGGTTATTATTGGTTGATTATGCCACTCTGTTCCCCTGTGGATAGTAGTTTGTAGATTATCTAATTATGATTCCTTTTTCTAGAGAAAAATTTGTTAATAGGGTTGAAGAAAAGTAAGTGGCATTATCGAAAAAAAAGATGGAAGGCATATCGAACCTTGTGATCAGTGGTTTCTCTAAAAATTGGATCACCACATTTTCATTTACATGAATCAGAGGGACGACCTCTACCCATTTCGTGAAATAGTATGTGGTAGTCAGTATGTATCTCTGTTTTTTTGAAGAAATTGATGTAATTTCTCCTATGATATCTAACCCCCATTTCTTGAATGGTCTGGAGATGGCCACAGGTTGGAGTGGGACAACTGCCCTCTTTTCCCTCCCCAGGCTTATTTGACAAGTTTTACAACTCCTAGAATATGTGTGAGCATCCCTGAACAAAGTAGGCCAATAATATTCGGTTCTCATAATTTTGTGAGTGGTGGTATTCCATGCGAAGTGTCCACCTACAAGACCATCATGAAGCTCCTTCATAACCTTTGTTACACATTATTTTCATCACCCCTATGACCCTTAATGATTTAAACCTATCCTTTGTCTTTAGAAGGATCAATGGCCTGAATCCCTGAAGAAGAATGAGGATACATTTTCCCATAGAGATGAAATTATACATTTCCTTTGTCAAAAACCTTAGAAAAATGGATCGCTGCACCTTTCTTAGTGTTAAGGGTGTGACGATTTTCATATGAAGGAAAAAGAGGAATTTAACGAAAGTTCTAGAGTAGAAGCTTCGACGGTGAGGTACAGCCTCTAGACTTCATGCTAAAGTTCAACCACTAGCTTCTTAAGCTGGGTGCTAAGTACCAACCATCTCTCAATTATACATTGGGAATTCACAAGCATAGTTTTCTCTAGTTCAATATTGTGTAAAAATAAAACCACCTACCTCAGACACATCTTCCTCTGGTTCAATCTTGTGTAAAAGTGAAACCATCTCCAAGCATAGTTTTGTTTAGTTTTTAAGCTTGTGTAAAAATAAAATCTATCCCAAGCATAATTTTGTTTTGTTCTAATCTTGCATAAAAATTAAAACAATCACAAGCATAGTCTTTGTTCTTTCTCATGCTCATAAATACATGAGAATGTAACCGAGTAAACTTTTATCACTTTTTTGGACTCGCAAAGGTTATACGAAAAAGGAACCCTCTGGAGTTCCCTTTAAGCTCTTTTCAGACTCTCTAAACATGAAAATATTTCTAAGCGATCTTGTTCTTTTCACGCTTGTTAAAGTATTAGAAAGAATGTTTGTTGAGAGGTAGTTTATCTCTTTTTCAGTCTCATCAGACTACTTTATGAAAAAGGACATTTTGGAGTTTCCTTTAAGTGTTTTTCAGACTCTCTAAATATGAAAAACCCACGTGTTTTCTTTCTTTGGAATCATAAAACAAACATCGAAAGGCCCATATGGGACCAAACCAATCCTTCCTAGGGTTCACTAAACATACTCTGAGGGACTCATCTGAAGGATGAGCTTACAGTTCAAGCATATGTTATCCTACTCAAGATTCAATAAAAATAAAGAGGTACTCACCAGAAATAGTGGGGGAAAAATTGGGAAAGAAATGTATCTAAACCTGTATTCTATGGGAGAGTATATTTTGAACATGACACCCTTTCACTCACTTTGTGTCTAGGTTGGAAAATCCGCTTTTCTCTTGAGCATACTCCTTTACAAGATTACAATTTGGTCTGTGATCCCTGTTGTTGAGTTAGTTTTTCCAAGACATTTTTCGTGTCATCAATATGTTCAAAAAGAAGTTCAAACCATAAAGCCTTCTATTGCATCAGTCATTTATGTAGTCCTTAAGCATTCTATTGCATCATCCATCCCTGAGTTAGTCCTGAATCACTTGTTACTCTGATCTACTTCAAATTTTTTTACCTGTTTCATGTCATTGATGGGGGATACTTTACGACCCTCCTATGATGAGTCTTTTCCTGTTGAATTCAACTCATTATCCAGAAATTAGACTTAGAAACTAATTAGTACCTTGGAACTTGCATGCCTCAATGGAAGGTTTCCTAGCTTTTGAAAATGGGTTTTCATTATTGACCCTTGATCGGGAGATTTTGCCGAGTGTTCGACTTCAACTCATTAATTCACATTCGTTGGATTGTACTAGAGTACCTTGAGATTCATTGACATTGATGGTGATTTCCCTCACACTTGTTAATGTTATACACTAATGACCGATAATCAAGTGGTTTCTACCATGTTTGACTTCAACACATGTATTCTCATGGTTAGATTCGTACTATAGAGTGGTGGAGATGGAGACCTTGGATATTTTTTGATAGATTCAGGTTGTGTTGGAGTATATTTAGATTGTACTTTTTCATACATCCACAGTGTATGTGTCGTGGCTATGTTCAAATTTGAGTCTTTATTACATATATCCACATTGTATTTTTGGTGGCTATGTTTAGATTTGAGTCATATTGGCATGGATCCACAGTGTATGTTTGGTGGCCATGATCTGTCTTAATTGACATGGATATTTGTATGTCGTCATTTATGATTTGATTCATTCGTATTCTGAGTATGGGAATTCCTACCTCAATGATGATATGTTATTGTACTTTATTTCCTTGTTTGTTGGGAGGTTTCCAACTGACATGTTCCTTGTTCCCTACACACACTCGAAAAAGTATTTCAGTTATCACATTGTTCTAACTTCATACTTTGGGGGCCTCACTATTAAACATTATTTTCTTCACCCCTATGAACGTTAATTATTTAAACTTATCCTTTGTCTTTAGAAGTATCAATGGCATGAATCCCCGAAGAAGAATGAAGATACATTTTCCTAGAAAGATGAAATTATACTTTTCCTTTGTCAAAAACATTAGAAAAATGGATCATTTCACCTTGCTTAGTGTTAAGGGTGTGATGATATAGGATCGTCATAGTTTTCACCATAGTGTCCTACAACATCATCGTACCTTTCTTAGTGTTAAGGGTGTGACGATTTTCGTATGAAGGAAAAAGAGGAATTTCTCGAAATTTCTAGAATAGAAGCATCGACGATGAGGTGGTCTCTGATCAGTTTGGATCTGAGTCACATCCCTGATCTCTTGGTATCATACTAACCTCCTCAGCCTATCCTTTAGAGTCTATAAAAGTAGAGGAGTTCTCATGGGGAAAGTTTGATTGATTTGGCTAGATTTTGGAGTTGGAAAGTTCTTGAGTTTTGTAGCTTGGAGTTTCTGGAGCTTGTATGTTGGCTTTGAGATTTGCTTTGTCAAGATAGATTGTGAGTAGCTATCAGATCTACAGTCTCAGAATCCATGGAGTAGAAGTGTATGGGAAGAAAGAAAATGTTGGAAGGGACCTTACAACATCAAGGAATGGTTGTATTCTCCCTTTCATATTTCTAATACAGTAATATATTTCTTTCCCATAAAATTGGTGTTATTTTATTGTATGACTCCTTGATCACATACACAGGTTTGGTTGAGTATACATTGTTTCTTTCACTTAGTTGTCTTGTGTCTATTTACAGGTTCAACATAACATAAGCCTTTTAATGGAGCGAATATGACAATAGCAAGGACAAATGACATTTAAAAGGTATGTCCTTTAGCTCTTGTTAGTTAGTATGTTTGATAATTAAAACTTAGGGGAATTTTTATATTATGCCTTGTTTTGTTCTAGTTTCAGCATGAAACTAGGGAGATCTATTTGTGTCCACACTTACCGATTTTCCCGATAACAACCTTTTCTGCTTCTTCTCATTTGAGACATCTTAAAAGTACCCGATCATAATTAACGTGGAAGAGCACCAAATGTATGAGACGATATTGTGTCAATTTTAGTATGAGAGCTCTCCTTTCCTAAGGGTTTAGGTTTTATAGGCAAGTTCCATGGTGTAGGATATAATATAATTTACCATACCAAGACTCCTACTCTGGGGATACATATGAAGCTTCACTATACCATAATGCCAATTCATTCTCCCACTCGGGGTCTTGATTTACTTGGTCCTGGGATTCAACTATCAGTTTACATAATCCTTGTCCCTTAACAAGTTTGGTAGGCTTTATATTGAGATCAAATTCTTGGACCACTGCCATATACTTCCCTCTTATTTCCCCCATCTCCTGCTAAGTGAATAGGGATCATATTGTGGGATGAGTCACAATGAATTTGGTGTGGTTCTTTAGGATGTAAGATATGAAGTGTTTCACTTCCTTGTACACCGCATAAGCCTGCTTGTCTATAGCAGGGTAATTTAGTTCGACCCCTTGGATATTAGTTCTCATAAATGATATTGAGGCCTCATTGTTGTCATCATCCTTCTGAGTCAATACTGTAGCTAACGATTGGTTGTAGGCAAAAGTGTAGAGGAAACAATCTTTGCTAAAGTCGGGACTTCGAAACACTGGAACTTGAGATATTGCAGTCATAATATTGCTGAAAGCACTTTTTCGTTCATCATCCCACTTAAATTCAACATCCTTGTGGATCATTTTTTGTAAGGGTTTGATATTTTCAACGAAATTGAGGGTTAACTTCCTCACAAAATTGATTTTCCCAAATAAATATTGCATAGCCTTTTTTTTGTTGGGAAATGGAAGCTGAGATATTTCCCTAATTCATTCTGGGTCTATACAAATTCCTGCTTGAGATATAATATGACCTAATAGTTTCCCTTCCTCGACACCATAGATATTTTTCTTAGGGTTTAAACATATACCATATTTCCTACACCTTTCAAAAATCTAGCTTAGGTGTTGGATGTGATCTTATTTATTCTTTGAATACACAGTCATGTCGTCCAAATAAACTACTACACATTTGTTGATTAATCCCCAAAAAGCTACATCCATGGACCTTTGGAAGGTTTCCCCTTCATTTATTAACCCAAAGGGCATGCATTTATAAGAAAAGGATCCCTACTTGGTTCAAAAGGTAGTTTTCAATCGGTATTCCTCTAAAACTAGAACTTGGTTGTAACTTGAAAAATCATCCAACAGGAAAAAAACCTTAGAACCAGACATGGTTCGCAAGAGTTTCTCCATCGGTGGTACTGGGTAATTTTCCTTTTTGGATTCTCTGTTGAGGTTTCTAAAATCCACACATAGGAGGATATCCCAAGAATTTTTCCTGACTGGGTCCAGATTTTCTACGTATGCAGAGTGTCTAACTTGAAAGATGATTTTAGCATCTAGTAATTTTTTTAACTCTTAACACATGAGGGGTTCCATAGATGGGTGGTACTTCTGGAGCTTCTATTGGAAGGGTTTTAATATGGGTTTTAATGATATTGTGTGTTGAATGATACGATTATCATAATTCTTCAGATCGCGATAGTACCATGTGAAAATATCTTGATATTCTCTGAAAAGTTTGAGATAGGCCTTCCTTTCTTCTTTAGATACTGTCTTGGGGAGATTTATATTCTTAGGTTTTTCTGGGTTTCCTAGATTAATAGTCTCGTACATGAGACATGACATCCTTGTCTTTGTGTTCATTCACCCTTTAAATATTTCCCTTAAGTGAAAGAGGATTTCTAAATTGGCTACCCCTTTAGGTATCGTGTGAAACCTCAGTGTTTCAGTCAATTGATTTGTTTCAGCTCTTTGTACATGGGGATCGGTTTCTACTAGTTTATCCTGAAATATTTCATCGTCAAAAGCCAGATCTTTAAATTATCCTGATTGGTTAAAAGGTTTATGATCTATTCATCTCCTTCAAATACCTTCCAATTAGAAATATTGTTGGGCACCGACGGTTTGTAGAGTAGCTCCACAGTGAAACAGGAGGCTTCATAGTCTTCTAAAGGGGATAGCCTTGAGGCAGTTGTGGCCAGGTGTTATAGGTGAATCCTCCCACGGACAAACAGATTCCCTATTGGTCTCTAGACTCCTAAGGCCAAGAAAGAAAAGTTCTTAAGCTGGTCACTGACATTCCTTTAGATCTAATCAAGCTAATATATGAAAGAGAAGAAGAAAGATATGTACCTTATTAATGACGTTTGTCCTTGCAAAGTCCAGGCTGAGCTTAGATCTTGAACTCCCTGATAGGTCTTGTAGAACAAACAAAGATACAATGGGCTTCCTACTCTACTGATATTATTTCAAATATAGATCCATCTACTACATACAAACTCATGTGGAACAAGCATAAGTTTGAAAGAAACATGCCAAGCATTGATATATTGATAAGAACAAGTAAAAGTACTTACAATCCTTTGCATGAAGGTGCAGCAGATTCTTCCAGTTCTCCTTGTCCAACCCCTTTGCTCAAGTAATCTACATTGATTTCTTTGATTACATCTCACTCACGAGATCATAAGTTCCCTATCTCCAATATTTTCTGTCAATACCACTTATAGGATCATAAGTTTGGTATCAATCTCTAGTCTCTACCTCCCTTTCACCATGAGGAGGCCTCCTTCTATAACCTTGGAGAGGCCCAACCACTTGAGATATATTTGGGATAAGTTGAGGATTCTTCTCCTTCAATTGGGTATCTTCCCTAATATCATGCCTTGACCTTCTATTTGAATCCAACCACCTTCAAAAAGTGAGGGGATTCTTCCCTGATTTGGCTCAACAAACCAAAAACTCGCTCAAAAAGGGTAGCGCTCCCCCAAAAGGGTGCACAAAGCACTCAAACACTCCCCCAAAGAGGCCTATGGAGTGCTATCACTCCCTGACAATTGGTAGGGGAGCGCTCCTCTCCAAAATCCATATTTGAGTGGTTTTTCCAATGGAAAAAGGCTTGTACTTCTTTTCAACTGATTTCTCTTCTTCAAAACTAGTCTTTGAGGTGTCTTAAGTGTCCCTATGATGTCATTAGAGGCACAATATGGGAAAGGTGGTAGTATGATGTTTGTAACACTTGCGAGACTTGTAGTCAAGATGTGACACTTGCGGATAAGATGCAACACTTACAACACTTGTAATGATGACACTTGCGACACTATTGAAGTGAGTAATTTTGATGTGTAACAGATTGCCCCCCAAAGTGAGAAGTCAGAAGACGATGATGACTGAAGTACTTTGTATACTTTTTCAAGAAATGGCATGGATGCAGAGAGAATGGAGAAAGCTGCACACAACCATCAAACAATTATTATGACATGTTTCAAACCCAAGGCAGGCATACCTATGCTTGAGTGATAAAGACCTTTTAGGTATGGCCGCCATAAAATACACTGTGGATCCATAATTATATTGACAAAATGGTATAGACATTGAATATACAATGTGGATATATAATCCTATGACTTGAACATATCATAGCCATGAAGAATACATCGTGGATCTACGAGATGACAAGACATAGTCACGACCAATACAAAGTAGATCTATGTAACAATATATGTGTCATAGTTCAAAATAACTCCTTCGAAACCTGGGAAATGTACATATAAGAATGATGACTCAACCCAAGGTCTTCTTACCGATCCTGATGTAGTACAAATATAACCATGTGAATATATGTCCTGATGTCAAACATGGAAGAAACCACTTGATTACCGGTCAATGATGTAAACTGTTAACAAGCAAGAGGGAAATCACCATTGATGTCAATGATTCCCAAGGTACTCTAGTACATTCCAACGAATGTGAATAGATGAGCTGAAGTCGAACATCTATAGAATCATCTGATCAAAGGTCAATGATGTAAACCCACTGTCGGACATGAGGAGGCCTGCCATTGAGGCATGCAGGTCCCAAGGTACTAACTGATTTCTAAGTCTAGTTCTTGGATAATGTGCTGAAGTCAACATGAATAGACTTATCGAAGGAGGGCCTTGATGTATCCCCCATCAATGACAAGAAACCGACACAGATATGTAATTGGCATATCAAATGAACATGGAATAACATGGGTATTGAAAAAGGATATTTGTGATGGCTGAATATCGAGGCAAATACTTCCCTTGAACACTGAGGCACATCAACAGAAACGTGACATGGACCAAAAATTGATAATGCAGTGGATGCTGTGACTTTCGTCAAGTGACCCAAAGGAGTAAAAGAAACTAAGAGGATTGGCTCAGTGTAGAGGTTCAGCAGATTAAAATTCATGCAAAGACAAAGTGTCATGTTCAAAGGCCACCATAAGAGTTACTGGTAGTGTTCTCAAAAACTGCTTGGCTTGCTTCTTTCAATTTCCCCCCAATCCAAATAGATGAGTACCTCTTTTTAATTTAATGAGCTCGAGGAGGGTAACATGTGATCGATATGCCTCACCTTCAGTAAGTCCCTCTTCCTTTTTTTAATGAACTAGAAGAAGTAAGGGTTCGGTCCCATATGGGCCCTTTAATGTATGATTGTTTAATGAGTCCAGAGAAGGTAAACTCATTGATTTTTCAGATTTAGAGAGTTTGAAAACAACTTAAGGATGACTCCAATGTTGTCCTTTTTCATAATGTTAGTCTTGCAAGGCTGAAAAAGAGATAAAGTATCACTCAAAATATGCCCTTTCAAACCTTTTAACGAGTGGGAAAGGAAGCAAGATCACTCGACAATATTTTCATGTTTAGAGAGTCTAAAAGGAGCTTAAAGACAACTCCAAGGGGTTCCTTTTTTGTATATCCATGCGAGTTCAAAAAAGTTATAAAAGACTACTCTGTTACATTCTCATGCTTTTTAGAGTACAAGAAAGAACAAAGACTAAGCTCGGTATTCTCTCAGCTTGAAAGCTAGTGGCTTAACTCCAAAATGGTCATCAAAGGTCGGAGACATGCCATCCAAGCTTCAATTCATTCACTGACTTTCAAGTTGTCACCGATTTCTCTACTATATGAAGAAAAAGGATAAGAGTGGATGAAAAGAAGGTTCAAGAGAGGTGATTGTTTCATTTTTTAATGAGCTTGACACAAGAAAAGAACTATGCTCAAGGCTTCGGGTTCAATCCTCGGATTTTTGTTTCATTTTTTAACGAGCTTGCTACAGAAAATAAAAACTATGCTCATGGCCTCTGTTTCATTTTTTAACGAGCTTTCCACAAAGAAGAGAAAATATGCTTGTAGACTCTCCTTGATCATGGCTTCCAAGAGAATAACGCTCTGGAAGGACACCATGTCAAGCGAAAAAACTCGGTCATGGCTTCCAAGAGATCTTCATTGGATGGAAGAAAATCACTCTAGAAGGAACACATATCGAGGGATGCAATAGGGGTAAGGAGATCGGGCTCCAATAGCCCTACCAAAGAGATCACCATGTCAACTACCGGATCCAAATCATCGAAAGTTGAAGTTATGGGAGACAATGGAAAATCAACATCAGGAGGGAAGATAGAGTGTATATCTTCCCGAATTCCATCATGAGGGGGAAGAAAATAGGATCGATGATGGTTATCATCCCAAGGTAGTTTGTCAACGCTAAGAATTTCTAGAATAGATTGATCAAAAGCAAAAATTGGGGAAATGTAGTCGATTTCAAACGACAAGGAGTTTAACTGTGATGGCATTGAGTAACTGTTGGGTGCCAATAGATGTTGTTCATCCGAAGAGGGAGAAGCAGATTGGATAGAAACATATGATGTTTTAGTTGGACTAAGTGGCACAGTGTCACCTAGTGCATCGAATTCCAACCAACTAGGTACAATCCAAGGGTTAGATGATTCCAAAGAATGATAAGTTGCGGTCGAAATCATATCGACAGTGGCAATATGATGTGTAGTCGGTGGAAGAGGTGTAGGGAAGGTACCCATAAGGCTATAATATTTCAGCAAGCCAATGCCAACGCTTTCATACATGATCTTGTGATATCCCAAGAAAGGAATGTTGTTGGTAGCGGGAGCGCGAGCATCGGTTGTGAAGAAATCTAACTGATCGACAGTGACAATTTTTCCCTGATGAGGAAATTGTACACATCAAAACACCGACAAGGGAATGACATTCATAGCATAAAACCAACTTCTTCCAAGTAACAAGTTGTAATCGAGGGGATCATCGACCACCTCGACATCAACAATGATAGTTTTGCCACCCATCTAGATGGGCAGGGACTGTAAAATCCCATGGGGATGAAAACCTCACCCAACGAATGTACATAACATTGTTGGGCATTTGTTAAGTGTGGGTGATTTTAAAATTTTCCAACATGCTAAAGACATGACACAAGTAGAGGCTCCCTCATCCAAGATAATTCGATGGATTTGTTGATTGTGAACAACAACATCAACTTGGAAAGCAAGTTGGTGGGAGAGTCGATATGTATAATTGTCTAAGTTAAACATGATGTGGTTGGATGAATCAGGATCAACAATGACAATAGTAGCCAAGAGCATTCTACGTTGACTGGGGCAGTTCTATAGAACTTCTAACACAGAGATAGCACATGGTGCTTGAGCCAAATGTTCAACAATGTTGTAGTTATGGGCGGTATGTGAGCTAGGATTAAAGGTAGATTTATGTATAGTTCTCTTAAGAGGGTGTAATATAGATTTGAATGTAGGTTTCTCAATTTGAAGTGGCACAGATGAAGGATTAACTAATGGAGGACTAATGGAGGACGGTGATGGATCCGGTAAAGTATCGGTACTGTTAGTGACTTTTCCTTTGTCAGTTTTAACTAGTGTGTCATATGTCTTAGAGAGAGTGGTCAAATTAATCCCATTAAACATATAAATATGTGCACTTGTGGAGGCCTCATCATGAGGATGGCTAGAACATCCCCGGGGAGAGGGGGTTTGAGAAACCATGGATTGTTGTTGTGGAAAAGGTTGAGTAAGCACAACAGGTTGTGAATTTAATTGGAAAAGTTTGGCCAGTTCATCATGATGTGGACAGTCTCAAGTATAGTTATCATCACCACGAATGATACATGGGAATTTCAGTTTCCGCTGTGGTTGTTTTTCGGTAGCAGGTGTTTGAGCTTGATTTTTTAGTTGTTCATTGTTATTGGTATTTTTTAATTTATTTTTTTCCTTCTTCTTACCTCCAGATTGTTGTGAAGGGATTATAGAATTGCATTCACCTCAGAGATATGAGTTTGGGGGGAGGTAGAGGAGAGTGTCGTCGACTGGGAAGTGGAATGAGTGTTATCACTGAAATTTCGGCCGCAAATGGTTATAGAAATACATCATCGTTGAACAGTTATGAGATCACCCATGGACTAAAATTACCACAAAAGCATTTCCAAAAGGTCCAAAATTATACAACCAGTGATAAAATTAAAGTGCGCTATGACTACACATGGAGCGCGCGCACATGCGCTATCTAGAAACGCAGGAAAAACACACATGCACACGATGCACAACTGTGGTCGCTAACAGCCGCACACATCTAATAACGACGCATTTATGAGATTGGTCGGCCTCCCACCCACTTCTGGTTCAGCTTCCAAGTTGATTTGACACCCAAATCTCGACTAAATCCAACTGGGTGGCTGGTCAAAGACCTAAAAATGCCCCAAATAGCCTCTTTTCACACTACAAGCTGGTTGCACAATACCTCAAAGAGATGTTATAAAGCAAGGCCATGGGTGCACTTCATTTTCAAGGAATTCATTAGAAAAGTTATGTTGTTGCTATTCTCTTGAGGAATCCTCTATTCTCATCAAGAGTATACTAGCACCATTACATTGGGCAATCCATTTCACCTCTTGAGTGGATTATCTTGGGATTCTTTTACCATTTCATTCAAAATTGTAAGAAGAGATTAGTTGTGGGGGTCCAAGAGCCCTCCCTTGGAGGAAGAAGGGACCCATAGTCCTCTTTCTTATTGGTGTTTTCTTTCACTAATATAATCCTTGCCATTGGTGACATGAGTCTTATTGGTTTTTTGTTCTTATGTCCTTATGCTCAATAGTTTAGTTGTTCTTTTATTTCTTAGTTTATTTCTTATTTTTTTCTTTTATATTTCTTTCTCTAACCCTTTTCCTTTACAACTTTCTTTCTTAGCTAACCCAACTAAGCTTGTAAGCACCTTTGTTTTGCTCATTTAGGTGACAAAAGAGGCGCAAAAGATTGGCGACTCCACTGGGGAAAGGTATCAATTTCCTACCCCATTTGGGTTTTTATAGCTCTTCTTTTGGTTTATTTAACCTCTAGGTACCTTAACCGGCCCAAGATGACCTACAAAACATCCAATTCAAAGTTGAATTGAGAGAATTCCATCCATAATTTTCTTCATGGCCATGTTTCAGTTGTGCGTGGGTTTATTGGCCCACAGTCACGCATCGTGCAGACGTGCATCAAAATCACAGTGTTGTTCTATGCACCTACGCCCAAAAGCCTATTTCGATCTGCGCATAGGCGCTCAGTGTGCCTCTGTCTACTCTGAGACCCGCGCACCTGTGCAGAAAAATACACATTGTAAGGTTTTTTGTGATTTGGGAAAGGACCCTAGCCTTCTTAAAAGTGGTTTCATGCATATTGTAATCTCCACCACACTTAGTTACCTCTTCATATAAAGGGATTAGTCAAAACACATAGGCACTTAGGAGGTTTAAAATCATTATTTCCTCTTTTTCTTTCATTTTTCCACATGGATGGATTTTTTTGACTAAATATATAAGTTGGAATCATTTCTAATCACACCAAAATTGCATTGGGACCAGAAGTTGGATAACAATCGCTTATTATGCTCTTCTCTCACGCTTCCAAGAGACCTTGAGAATCAGAAAAAAGATTGTAGGACAATTTCATCTCCCTTAAAAAGACTAAAACCTTTAGGAGAGGACAACAACCCCCTCGGGACTGCTCTTAGTTTATTTTTCAAACACATCTTAAGATTGTAATGGGCCCATACATGCCCACATGCTACAAAGATGGGATAGTGTTGAAATTTGCTTTCTTAGATTAA
Organism: Picea mariana; assembly: GCA_032191745.1. NCBI lineage: Eukaryota > Viridiplantae > Streptophyta > Pinopsida > Pinales > Pinaceae > Picea > Picea mariana. The sequence continues at coordinate 204,748 of JASDQU010735762.1, read as the reverse complement.
ATCACTAGGGAAGTTTAAAGGTTTTGTAATGGGCCCATACATGCCCACATGATCAAAATCTAGGATAGTTTCAAATCTTTTCTTAGATTAAATCACAATAGGGAGTCAAAGGAATAGTAAAGGACCCACATGTCCACATGCTAGTTTCCTAGGGACTTTGAATTAAGCAAGGTTGTACCAAAGGCATTTAGTTAATTAGGTAATCAACACTTGTAAGGACCAATCGAAGTCCACATGCAACAAGGTGACACCTAATTCATTAAAACATTGGTACACTTTCACTCATTCACACACAAAAGTCACTCATCACTCACATAGTTTTCCTCTCGAAATGTGAAGGTCAAAGTAAGTTTCCTCCAAAGGGATTCCAAAACACCATACCTTTTTCTTGACGAAACTATCCACTACCATTTAAATTCAATGAGGTTGGTTCATACCCCCAATCTCTCAAACAACCACATCTAAAGTTTTTCTAAAATCTCACTAAGTTTTCCTCCACAGGAGGTGCCAAAATTTTTTTTTATCCTAGGTAGGATTTTGGGGATAGGCATCCAAATAACTCCCCGTTATTTGGTTCTCACATTGTCAAAACAATATAAGTTGTCAAATAGGGAACTGTAAATCCTCCAAGTCAAGTGTTCCTAACACCTTAAGGCAGGGAGATACCCGTGAAGGGTTGAAGGCTGAGGTCTGGTTGTTCTATTCATCCCTCCTTGAGGCACCCACCTCTTGGACGGGATCCAGCCCGTGACCCATTTCTTAGGCCAAAATCTAAATGTTGCACTTTGATCGAGGTACCTAGTGACCAAATTTTAGGACATCTACCCAGGTGGAAATTGTGGGCTGCAATTGCACCTTGATCATATTTTGTGTGGCTATTGGGAAATATCACCATCTCTTTCGGGATATGCTCCCTTTACCCCTCATTATAACTGATTATTTCATCCTTCACTAGTTTCTCTTCCGGTGACTTCAGACCCCACTGTTGAGTACTATTGGAAGGTCCAGTGCTATTTGAGGGGAAGGACCTTACGTCTTTTAGGACACAAGCATTTGTTTTCTTTGATTCCCCATGCAGACAAAACCCACTTATCCACATATATCCTTCTTTTTCAAAACACTTTATGTATGATGCACTTCTCATTACATTTTTGATTTAGATATATATTGTGTAAAGTTCAAAATTTGCAACAAAGGCTCTTGTTTATTTATTGCTCTCACCACAATTTGCACATATCCACTCAGCTAGTCGGACATCATAGGGGACCCACAGAACCCCCATCATTCCAGATGCTTGCTAAACCTCCCTCCTATTTTAGGGGGAGTTGCTAGTCTTGCCAACTCATCAGCACCACCTTCACACACTCCAGTGAGTGCCACTATCTTAGGATCAACTTTGCTTGGTTCCACATTACTTGGGTCTAATTCCCAAGGTCCACAGTCCACTTTCTCTCCTTTACATGGAAGTGGGGGGCCAACTTCCTTTCAAGGGGGATGTACCAACCCACCCAGGCCCCCTCAAGGGTCAGGTTCATAGAACCCTCACATCATGGCTGGAACTAATCCTCCCCCCCCACTACAGATGCCATATTTGGCCTCTCTTAACATACCAGATCTAAGAAAACTCACAAATGATCCTATATTGCATGACCCCACATGGCCTGCAATGCCTACCAAACTGATAACACCATCCGCATGAGATGAGGAGGATGGATTGTATGAATTGGCATTAGATCGAGCAACATTCAAAAGCAAATCATAAAAAGTACCAGATTGTGAATAAACCAAATCTAAGTACTAATCCCGAGAAATGGTTTCTTCCTTAGTAACTGCACCACCCATAGTGACATCGCAAGCGATCGGTGGTAAAAGTGATTTAGTAAACCACTCCACCAATAATATGTCAGGAATGATTAATTTGATCATCCTTCATTGTCGTTTCCACTCATGAATATGGTCAGAGATATGCACGGAGTCAGTTTGATGAAGGGAGGTCAAGAGTTCAGTACCCATCTTGTAGTGAATAGTTAGTTTAAAGTGTGTGAGGAAAGACATGGCAAGGGAGTTGAAATCATGTAAAGAAGCACATGGTAGTTCAATATACCACTTTGTTACAAAGCCTGTAAGTGTTCGCTGGAAAAGATGAAAATGTATACAATCATCCATGAGGGATTTTGATGAACACCACAAATGGAAAGTCATAACATGGTTATTTGGATCTTCTCCAGATTTTCCGTCAAATTTCAGAATATTAGAAGGAAGTTTAGTTGGAATAACTGGCCAAACTGGTGAATGCAAAATAGGATCATTGGTTAACCGAGACAAGTCTGGGAGATCCAGAGTCACAAGGAAAGGTATCTATCGGTTAATTTGCAGATGATACTGGTGTGGCATAGGAACACCAGTAGGACCATAAACTTGGTTAGGTGGATAATTGTAACCAGTAGGTCCTCCTACATACGCTTGTTGTTGACTAGGATAAGCAGGATTCGATGATGGCTGAGAAACATTTTCATAACTCGATGGGTTCTGATCATTATAAGCCGGGCGATTTTCTTTCCCATAAGGAGGATAAACATGTTTCCCTTGAGGAGGGTAAGAAGTAGATCCCGGAGGTGGATACACATTAGAGAGAGGATAAACATTAGACCCTTGGTAAGGATAAGGTTGTTGTCCTTGAGGACTCCAGGTGGCATTTGGGATGCCCAAATAAGGTCGTCCATAAGATGGTTTGGAAGGAACAAGATTTGATACTCCTCCTTGTGGGTTATGATATCATTTCCTCCCAACATGGGGTTGCGTAAATGTGCCTCCCGAAGATACTGCCCAGGATTGTGAAGGGTTTCCAACAAATGAAGGTTTCCCCCCTACCAACGATGGATTAATGACTGGGGTATGGCTAGTAAAGTAAGGTTTCCCTCCAGGAGGAACATGAAAAGGGGTATGTCCCCCAAGAGGGGTAGTCCCACCATAGAATGGTGGTATTCCAGGAGGGATAGGTCTGCTATATGGTGTTTTCCTTCCAGTTGGTTGTATATGGCTAGCAAGGGTTTGCATTCTCTAGTGCAAATATGTCATAGCAAGATCGTGCGAAGCATGTGGAGATGTAGAGTGAAAGTTTGTAAAAGTGGGGGTAGGGATCAAAGTTCCTTCAAGAAAATATAAGAATCAAAGAGACAATATGGAGAGGGTCAAATGAGTGTGAAAAGGGCTAAAAAAATATTTGGGAATGGAAACAAAAATCAGAGCTCCTCCCCAGTGGAGTCACCAATTTCTGTTACAGGTGAATCCTCCTATGGAAAACTGGATTCCCTCATGGTATCTAGACTCCTAAGGCCAAGACAGAAAAGTGCTTAATGTGGTCACTGACATTCCTTTAGATCTAATCAAGATAACATACGAAAGAGAAGAAGAAACATATGTACCTTATTAACGATGTTTTTTCTTGCAAAGTCTAGGCTGATCTTCGATCCTGAACTCCCTGATAGGTCTTGTAGAAAAAACAAAGATACAATGGAATTCCTACTCTACTGAGATTAGTTAAAATATAGATCCATCTACTGCAGACAAAGTCATGTGGAACAAGCATAAGTTTGAAAGAAACAGGCCAAGCATTGATATATTGATAAGAACAAGTAAAAGTACTTACAATCCTTTGGATGAAGGTGCAGTAGATTCTTCCAGTTCTCCTTGTCCAACCCATTTTCTCAAGTAATCTACATTGATTTCTTTGATTACATCTCACTCACGAGATCATAAGTTCCCTATCTCCAATATTTTCTGTCAATACCACTTATAGGATCATAAGTTTGGTATCAATCTCTAGTCTCTACCTCCCTTTCACCATGAGGAGGCCTCCTTATATAACCTTGGATAGGCCCAACCACTTGAGATATATTTTGGATAAGTTGAGGATTATTCTCCTTCATTTGAGGATCTTACCTAATATCATGCCTTGACCTTCTATTCGAATCCAACCACCTTCAGAAATTGAGGGGATTTTTTCTTGATTTGGCTCAACAAACCAAAAAATCGCTTAGAAAGGGTAGTTCTCCCCCAAAAGGGTGAACAGAGTGCTCAAACACTCCCCCAAAGATGCCCAGGGAGAACTATCTCTCCCTGACAGTGGGTAGGGGAGCGATCATTTAGAAAATCCATATTTGAGTGGTTTTTCCAATGGCAAAAGGCTTGTACTTCTTGTCAACTGATTTCTCTTCATCAAAATTAGTCTTTGAGGTGTCTTAAGTGTCCCTATGATGTCGTTAGAGGCACGACATGGGTGAGGTGGAAGTATAATGTTTGTGACACTTGCGACACTTGTGGTCAAGATGCGACACTTGCAGATAAGATGCAATACTTAAAACACTTGTAATGACGACACTTGTGTCACTATTGAAGTGAGTAATTTTGATGTGTAACACCAGGGAATCAGCAAGAGTGTTATTTTTTCTAGAGATGATTGTAATGTTGAAGGCTTCAAAATGTTCTATTAGTCAGTGCACTTCCTATTGATAATTCCTCAGGTGGTGATAGTTGTAGTGTATAGTGTTCCTTACTTGTCTAACGATGATTTTAGAGTATCTGAAAACCTTTAGTTCTTTAACGTTTAAGTCTATGGCTTTCATTAGACCTTGTACTAGAGCTTCATACTTGGTGGTGTTGTTTGTGCATTCAAATTCTAGTCCATAGGACAAGAAATTTTGTTTACCTTTGGAATCAGTGAGGATACACCTTTCTCATGATTCCTCTTGTGACTTAGACCCATAAAAGTACAAGGTACAAACTTGTGAGCAAAAACCATTAGTTTATTTTTTCCTACCACTTTCCTCCTTTCTTCCTATCTGCTCCATGGTTTTTAACAGAGGTTCTTGAAAGAAGAGGATTTCTTCTACCGCCATCAACAAATTTTCTTGAAAAGTCATTTCAGAGTTTTGAGTAAGAGGGACATCAAATGAGAGAGGTGAGAAATTACCAAAATCAGAGTCATAGGAATAATTTCCTAGCATGGGGAAATCTATTGAAGAGGCTTCGTTGAGGGCTTCTAGGTCAATGAAAATATGTTTTATATATATTTCCCTATCGATCCTGATCATATTCGTGTGTCCCTTTAATGGCAACGAAAGGTGAGCCCAGTATGTACTAAAGTATATGTTCAACTTCTTGGACCAATCTCGACTAAGTAGCAATTCATAAGCTTCTAGGATATCTACTACAATGATGTCAATCACTTGAACAAATTTCGGGTGTGTCACCATTATGATCATGACATCCTTGAGTTCTCCCATAACTTTCACCTGGGTTCTCTCCAGTTGTATTACATGTTTATCACTTTTGATAGGGGTTGTGCTCAAGTTTCTACAGATAGATAATGACATAACATTATAGGATTCCCCTAAGTGAACCAAACAATTATGGAGGTTTTTGTTGAAGACTTCAAATATCAAGAGGAACGGTGGGACAAAAGGCTTTCCATTTTTATCTTCAAAGTAAAAATTTACAATTGGCTTATTTATTAGATCTGTGAGGGTTGGATTTTATCCATGGTTAGTGCTTGCTATAGGAGTTTTTACTCACTTCAAAGCTTGTAACATGAAGTCCTTTTGCTAGGGGATTCTACACATGTCCATGACCGATATATTAGTCTTCAATTTTTTCAAATCTTCTCCTGTGTTGTAGTCTATCTTGGGTGATTCTCGTGTATGGATGTTTATAGGATTTATTTGGGAGACAAAAGATTCTTTTGGGTGATCAGATGTTTTTTTTCCTATTGAAGTGTGGGCCACGGTAAGGTTGTTTGAGACTGGTTGACCCCTATTTCATGTTTTCACAGCCAAGACCTCTATGGGTGGTTCTTGAACCTCAAATAGATCATCATAAGGCATCGGTAGGTTAGAGTCCCATAGCAACATGGTTGTTTCTTCTGGTGGGTCAACTTATTCCTGATCAACAATAGTAATAGATGACTCGCTTGATTGTTCAGTAAGGGAAACTTCATCTAGGAACCGGTTGGCCATAAAATTCATGGCATGCACCCATTGTGGATAATATCTTTCACAATGTTTCTCTTGGTGATAGGTACAGAAAGAGTTGGATGTTACATTTCCCAAATCGATGTTTAAGGTCATTGGGGGAGGTTCAATTTCTTTGAACAGTGGATTTCATTTAAAAAATGGTTTATAGGGCCGTTGACCTTGGTTTCCTTCCCTTGCACTTATTTTCATGTCTATGATTTCGTTTGAAAACTTTTTTATCATTAGTTGTAGGTATTCTATGTTTGAGCTTCCTTTCTCAGGACCTTGTTCTATTTGTTTCCTTGGGGGTATGGTCAACAAGAGTCCTCTCCTCAGAGGAGATTGAACTTCCTTCTTAAATAATGAGACTTGGACTTATTTACATCCCTTCATTTCGAATTATATTGTTTTGGATTCCTCAAAATTCTCAGCTAAGGTTGTTTTGCCATCTCTCTTCACAAACATGGAAATGGAAGTAGGGAGAGCATTAGCGTATACTTCGATTTGAAACTCCTTAGTGGTTTTAGCTTTGGGTTGAAATTTGTTTAGGATTGTGGTGAATCTTTGATTGAATTCTTTAACCTTCTCCTTTGAACTCATGGTAGGAGTGGACAACTCATCCATCAAAGCTCCTGTGGTGGTTTCTTCCGCAAATTTATCTAAAAAATCCTTTTGAAAATTTGTCCAACTAGTTATGGACCCTACAAGAAAGTTAAAATACCATGTGGAGGCCGAATTCTCAAAAGTATAGGGAAAAATCTTGCATACTACATATTCATGTTGGACATTCATCAGTCTAATAGCTAGTATGAATTTTTTCATATGGTCCTCAAGAATTCTTGAGGTTTCAGGGTCAAATTTAGGGAGTAACTTTTCTGGATGTCGGGGAAGGTTATGTACTTGTCTGAGGATGGATAGAGAATCTCTGGCCAACCAAGGTTGATTATTCTAAGGTGGGTTTCCCCTTTCTTTATTATGATCATTGTTATCTTCCATGTTGTCCAACTTCGAAACTGAGCATTTCGAGTTAAACCCTTCCTCGTCAGAAAAATCGTTGGGCTCAGAGAAGTTACCAGCTGGTGTTTTGAGGATTATATTAAGGGGATGTTTGATCTTGGTGAGGAAGAAATATATCAGGTATTCTACTGTGTGAACAAAAACCTAGTTGGGGGTGTCAACCACTGGTTTGACTTTTTTTCTCCGAGGAAGTAGAGGGGCTAAGGGTAGCACTCCAATTTGTTGAGCGTAAGCTCTTGTGATTCTTCTGAACTGGTTCAACTCCTCATGGGGAAGAGAGTAAGGTATTTCAGGAATAAATGTTCTTCCTCTTGTTGGGGTGAGTTACTGGTTTTAGGAGTACTCAGTGTATGTGGGCTGTCTTGAGAATGACTAGCCATGCATGTGGGTTGTTTTGAATCTATGGGCTGTGTGAAAAATTATATCAGAAATATTATCAACCATTCATCCATCATCCTTCCTTCTAGTGCTAATTCTGTTGAGGGTTCCTAAATCCCTTTAACTCAACAGCAGGAACCAAACCTGCCACCGACGCCCATTTAGACTCTGCAATGTTTTATAGTAGAATGGTTCTCCATATCTGTCGATCCGGCCAAATAATTGATGGGATTTACATAGTGATTGACATGATATCCTCTTATGAAAATTACTCCTTCATTTTAAAAGTTCTCTTTTGTATTTTACTTTATTAGGTGGGTCTCCTAAAATATATGTGTTGGTATAAACCAGTTGGTTAAAGGGGAAATATTAACTATGGAAGAAGTTTGATCTTGGGATAACCCTCATGCTCCAACATGAAGAAAATGATTTTCATACCTGCGACAAGCCTGGTACTAATACATCAACTTGTTGGTATTTTAATTATTGATTGAGATACAATTATCAAAAGAAAACTGTTATAATCCTAAATTCCACCTGACATGCATATCTGGCATCAAGGCATTTAACTTGCTAGCTTTACCAAGCCATTATTGAAAAACTCTTCTAAAAAGCATCATTTTAAAGGTGTACACACCCTGCATCATTACTACCTATGTACACATGCTTGCTGAGCCACTACAGCCTGCGTACACTCACATAATATCGCAAAATGTGGAAATTTTCATAGGATATTGGATTCCAGGACATTACTTCACCATTTGACTAGCCATATCCAGTCACCCCAACCATTACTGTCCCTTTTGGCCTATAAAAGTAGGGCTTGGGGTCCCATTGAAAGGGGAAGTACGAGAGCAAAGAAACTCTGCCCATTTTTTTTGAGTTTCTGTGAGCTTTTGTGTCATTAAGGGATGTTGGTCTTCCATACCGGTACTCCCTTCCTATGCTAGACTATTGTTTTCTCATTTTTTTGAAGATTTACAAAGCTGTACATGACCTGTAGTGGGCATGCATGTGTGCATACACACCTTGCCCTTAGACAGACCGCGTACATATGCTGGCTGTTGAAGTGTCAATAGCGTGCCTATTGAGAAAGTTTTTTGCAAAACGAAGAGGCAATCATCCTCTTCCCTATTAGGAGTCACACTCCTTAGGGGTTTTCTTGATCTAGTACCGGTCTCTGTTATAGAATTCTATAGCCTAGGCCTAACTTCAGTTTAGTTTTCTTTTGAAAAAAGATTTTTTTTACTTTCTTTAATAAGGTTTTTAGTCAATTTGGCGAGTCTTCTTTGATCTGCCTATTGGGTGTTGTTAGTGACTCCCTGCGAACTGCAATTAGGCCAGAAGCCGTTTCATAGCCTTGTCTTGTCATCATTTCCCCCCTTTTTGCTTTGAAAGAAAAGAAAATAATTTATTTTCAATTTTCTTGTTTTGAAGCAAGTAACAATAAAAAAAAATCCTTTCATTACTTTGTTTGGTAAAGTAGTTTAGGTTAGTTGCTTTGTTTACCAAGGAAAAAGAAAGTTTTCTTAAGTTCTTTACTTGAATTCTTAGGACATTAAGTAGCTCATAGTCGAGAGAAATCTTGTTTTGAATTTTTTTTTTCAAAGATCTGAGAAAAGTAGTTACGAAATTTTTGGTCAAAGATTTTCAATTGGAAAATCTTTATTTGTGAAGAAAGAAGTACTTTGGTTTCTGGTATCATCTTATGCTCTTCTCTTTCATATCTTAAAGAACATCATTGGTTTCACTTTGATTCCTTTTGAATTAAGACAACCACTAAAATTAACACCTAATTAAAAGTTATTAGACTTTGTGTTTGAAGGGTTCATCAATTTAGTCTAAGCTAGAGCCTTGATTTAGGATTGGAGAGGAAACTCTTCAAGTCTACAAAAACAAACATAAGAGTCTGAGCTAGGGAGTGCTTGAAATTCTAGTAACTCTGAAAGTTATCTGGGACCCCCCTCTAAAACAGGGGATAAACATGAGGTCCCATGCAAAAAGTTAGTGGATATAACCCCTCCAAAGCCAGACCAAGCGTAGTGGGGAACACATATAGAAGGCTTATCTTGGGATTCCATTGATCACATTTTCCATGGAGCTTCATGGGTCTCAAATCCGTTCAAGGTCCTCATTCATCTTCTGGAACACTTTATTTCGATACCCTTGATAGGTTTCAGGCTTGATACCCTACTCGTTGCGGTCCACCCGACTGTCAACTGTACCCACCTGGTGACTATTTGCGTGCTGGCAATCTAGTTGCCTTTATCTTAGTGACTTGCATAGGTGACTGCAGGGGTATACCATGATACCTAGGGAAGACATAAGGCCATGATTTGAAGAGTATACTCAGAGGGTGCTTCCGTATTGGAGTTTCAATTGCACCGATAAGTTTCTCTAGTGTTGGTTGTTGTAACTGTTCTTCCAACTAGCTAGTGATTTTCTTGTCTTACCTCATAGGAAATTTTTCTTGTATGTGCTGGTT
>JASDQU010735762.1:182960-194197 GCA_032191745.1 Picea mariana | reverse complement strand
TGGTACTGGGCTCTTCTTCCACTGTCTTCCAACTGCTTTGCTCTATACTTCTCTTTGCACAAGGATGGCTAAAGGTTGGGACAAAGGGAATTCTTAATCGGGTATAGTTTCTTTACTATGATTCTCCTCCTTTCAAATGTGATCCCTAACCCTTATTTAATAGGCTAGAAGAAGCTAGGTATTTGGTCGAGTGATCGGCCATGCATGGTCGAAAGGTTTAGTTAACTTACCCAAAGCTGTGTGTTCCATCAACAACTTTCCTTTTTTCATGATTTTGTAGGTACATGGGGGTTGTCTTGGGTCAGCTAGCATGTACACATGTGAAGTAATGGAGCAGGGTGCATGGGTCTTTATAAAAGGGGTTTTTAAGAAGAGGTGTTCAATAGTGTTTTAGCAAAGAAGGAATCTGAGCTGGCCTGATGTCAGGTAAGCATGTCTGGTGAAAATTAGGGTTATAACAGATTCCCCCTAATGTGTGAGGTTAAAAGAGCATATGATGGCTGAAATACATTAACAATCTTCTCCAACATTCCAAACAAGTGAGCCCATGGACCAAAAATCGAGAGGTCCCTTCTGCAAAATAATAATTGTCTCACCGAGGTAGGCTACCCATGCTCGGGATGAAATAAAATCATGGCTACCAATCAAATACATTGTAGATCCATGTCATATAACTTATATAAAGTGTAGCCGCAAGTAATACACAACGGAGCTACATCTCGAAATCAAAAAGATATACATGTAGAGTATCCATCTTCTAGAAGCTGATGAGGCCTGATGGCTAGAGATGAGGTCTTCAAAGCTCGAAAAACAACTTCAAAATATTCCAAACTTGAGTAGGAGTGTAATATGAGTGTACAAATTCACTACCTAGAGGTCTTCAACGGCTCGTCGGTCATGGATTAGAGGATATTGATGAATAGAATGAAGGATTCATTGATCTCGAAGAAAGACTTGGTTGGACTTTTGGGATGGCTAGGCATGATGGCAAGGGAAAAAATGTAGAGGGGCCAACTCAAGCTTGGTAAAACTTCCCTTGAACAATAGCACGACAACTGATGAGACTCAGGCAGCATAGCATTTGACATAAGTTCACGATGCAGGAGGCAACATAAAATCTCCATATGTTTGGAAGGACAACCAAACGGAGGAGGACACAACTCTATGTAGTGAGAAAAGATTTCTAAGGTCATATTAAATCCCATAGTTTGATGAACAAACAGATAGATGTGATTTATCCAAGGGAGACTGATTATGCTGCCAATACAAAGAAACTACTTTTCCGTTCCTCTTTTTGAGGTATATTTGATTTTTTTGTCTTTTTCAATACTTTTGGAAAAAGAATAAAAGAATGTTACATTACAAAGGAAGAATGAGTGTTGCAAAAATACAAGTTTGAGGCGCAAGGACAAGACCGATGTTCAAAGAAAGGACACTCGAGAAAAATCCCTCCTAGGACCAAAGGTGTCAAGACGCAGAGGCAAAGTGCTACAGGGCTTGCGTATAAAGCATGCTTCAGATGGCTCAGTTGAGAGCAACATGGAGTCGGCATTAGACCAAAGACGCAGGTATGCAAACAAGGTTAACAAAACACACAATGGTAACATCCTTCAATGTAAGTTTAACAAGCCCAGAGAAGGTAATCTCGATGGTTTTTCATATTTAGAGAGTCTGAAAAAGCGTAAAAGGAGACTCCGATGGGGTACCTATTTCAAAGCTAGTCTAGTTGGTTCGAAAAAGGGGTAAACTACCATTGACAAGATGTCTATTCAAAACCATTTTAACGAGTGTGATAAAGATAAGATCACTCGACAATTTTTTCATTTTTAAGGAGTCTGAAAAAAGCTTAACTATGGTCTCCATTAGGAATGTTCTTCTGGACCATTTTAATGAGTGTGAAAGAATAAGGTCACTTGGCGATCTTTTGAATTTTAGGGAGTCTAAAAAGGGATTAACTATGGACTCCATGGGGGTTCCTTTTTCGTACATTTAGTCCCTCAGGCCCAAAAAAGGGTTAAAATGATACCTGAGGGTACTCTTCTAGAGAACTGGAGTTCCTTAGAGTATACCTTTGTTCGTACAGTTGACCATATGGATCGAAAAAGTGGTAAACTACTGCCGGATAGACGTGACTTCAAATTTCAGTTTAACGAGCATGAAAGGCCACAACATCGCTTGGTAATATTTTCATGTTTAGAGGGTCTGAAAAGGGCTTAAAAGAAGACCCATTATGTTTTTCGGAGTCCCGAGGGTGAGGTCAAGAGTGAAAAGGAATCATGCAAATGAGGCTCAAACTTGTAATCAGGGAAAAACTACGGAGGACTCCCAAGCCTATAGTCGTTAGTGATAGCATGGGCATCATCATGCAACTAGGATCTACCTAGGGCATCCATGTTATAGTAGGATCTACCACCAAATTACGACACTTATAAAGCAGTAATGAGGGTTCCGTGTTGCAACTCAGTGGGATCGATCCTATGGAAAAGAGGAAAAGACAACGAGATGCAGAAAGTGAGGGTGGAATCCTAACTGAAATGCAACGAGCTGGGAAAAAATGGATTTTTACTAAAGAACCATCCAAATGCCCAAATCTCAAAAAATTTCCAAATACCCAAACGAATACCTCCCTTGATCATCCAAAGAAAACTCCTGAACCATCTTAAATGATTTTCATTTTAGAAAAAAAGACAAAAGGGTCCGAAAATTGACAAAAAAGGGCCAAAAAACTCTATAAATAAAAGCTGGCAGCTCATTATCACCTTTGTTAATTTAGAAATTGACTAAAAGCCAAAACTACCCCTTTGTGAAAAGAATTGATTATGGGAGCTTCGGTGGACGAAACAACCATCTTCTTGGACCAAGTAAGTATAAACTCTCTACTCTTGCAATTTAAATCTTTATTTATGATTTTAGTTTCAAGTTTTTGGGGGGCGTCAACCCTCAAAAGGTTGGCCCTAGGTCCACGCGGGCTGTCTTATGACAGGTCGCATGTACACTCGGCCAGAGGAAAAAACTGCACGCATGTACATGCGACTGTCATCATTACATCCCATGTGGACCCTTTATTTAATGGAATTTTTATTTTTAAAAGAAAGGGTTAATCCTCCTGAACTTGGGTTTTTGCAAGATGTATGTTCACTGGAGGGAAAGAGAGAATGAGGAGATTAGTGTGTTGGTTGGGGAAGACCCTAATGTTGTTGTTGCCTTAATGCAATGTGGGCTGCTAAAATTCGTCCTATGTCCTTTTATGCGAGCACAACCTAGGCTACTGAATGCCTTGGTTGATTATTGGCATCTCGACGCAGAGGCCTTTATGTTAGATGGGCAGTCAATGGTGCCTACTACAGAGGATATATACTTTTTGACTGGCCTCTCCAGGAGAGGGGAGCCAATAAATTTTTGGACATTTCCTTCAGGGCCTCATAACATATCGGAATTGATAGGACTTTATTGTGAGGCTGGTATAGACCGATCGAGCTCTCGGGTGCCAATAAGAAAGATCATTGATTTATCACTATAGGCGATTGTGTTTCTTATTGGGTGAATGATTGGTTCTGTGACTCTACATCATGCATCCTATGCATAGATGAACTGTGCATTCCAGTGCTTAAATGCATAGATATTTGACTGGAGCACTACACTGCTGGATTGTATGAAGAGGCATCTGACAGATTGTCGGTTGTGGACACAGAGGAACTTCAGGTTCAGGATGATTCTATGCTCTTTCTTCTTTGAAAGAGTTCCTAGTTTCAGTCCTTGAGTGGTGGTATGAGGACATCAGGCCTCTCTTCCTGTGGTTTGCAGATGGGTAGTGTTACTTCCACGACAAGGTGGTGGAAGGACCAATGAGTAGTTTGATGATGACTTCTTTGCTTGGTTATCGTGACAAATCCCAGTCATAGAGGATTACCCTTATGCTAGGATTGATTTCTCAAGAGACCCTGAGATACTAGTACCTCCTGGCGAGGAGCGAGGAGAGATGGGTAAGTTTGTATCGTTTTTTTTTTTTTTTTATAGATATTGTTTTTTTTATACCAGAGTATTTGATAGATATGTGTCTATTATGTGAAAATGTGGGACCAATGTGACCTACAGATTATGTGAGGAAAATGCGTTGTCCTCGGCCAGGGGTCGCACCTATCACCGCAGGGGGACCAGCAACAGCAAGAGAACTTCCAGCCAGTGAGGATGAGAGGGTTTTGAGACGAGTTGAGCGAAACTTTACCTCACTCACCTGCATAGTCCCTATGGCAGATATTGAGGATCTACCACCATCTATGCAACCTCATGTAGTGGGGGCACCACAGACGTGGGTCCGACTATTTCAGCATTTGGAAAATGTTGTTGATCATTACAACATGGCCCACTGGCCTTGACCTTAGTTAGTCTAGACTTTTCACGTGCCAAGAGCACTACTTGTATATATTTTTTGAGGGCATAAGCCCCATGACTCGTTACTAGTCATATTTTTGAGGCGCTTGCATCTACCTATGTACTCTGGTGCTTATGATATTATATATGCATTTTTATGTCTTTTTGTGTCTTATGGATCATATTTGCCTTTAAAAATGTATTTACTTGTTTATGTGTATGTCTTTTTATATGTGTGCAAGATGCTAGTCTAAAATTTGATTAGCTAGAGTATCTGTATCTTGGTTTAATCTCCTAGGAACATGAAAATATGTAATATAATCAAAGCTTTGTTCTAAGAGACGTACCCTAAGGAATCATCAGTGTAAAGTCAGATCATGAACATGGTAGACTCTATTTAACTGAGACACAACTAGTTGAGCGTCTAAATAGACCCAGATATGAGAGATACCAAATGACAGGGCGTTATGGAGAAACTCAATAACTGCATTATACTCGACAACATTGTTTGTGGTGTTGCCTAAGCATATACCTCTGGAAGATAATAACTGGCCTCGAGGTGTAAAAATTACCCAAGCTATGGAGGCAAGCCTCCAAGTGTGCCAGCTAGCACTGTCTACATACCTAATGAACACCTCTGATTCACTTGACATATGCCACAGTGACAAAAGATAACATAAAAAATGACACATCCATAATACTAAAAGAAATTAGAAAGTAATAGTACAAAGACTATACATATGTTGCAAAAAGTTACCCAAGGTGACCTACCTATGATTAATACTTCTTGAGGTAGATCCCATTTCTAGGCTCCACCAAAGAATTTCCCTCAAAGTCAACCAGACGATAAGCACCCTTTTTTAGAACCTCTTTTATGATGAAAGGTCCGAACCACATGGGTTTGAATTTTCCTTCCCCTAGGGGGTCCTTATCTTGGTCATAGACCAGGACAAGGTCACCTTCAGAGAAAATCTAAGGATGAATAGACCGATCATACCAACACTTGACTTTGTGTTTGTGAGCCTCGTTGGCTAGGGCTGCATCACGACACTGATCAATGAGCCGCTCAAGGTATAATAACCGTTATTCAAGTGGAGAAGTGTCTGGCTATAACTGTACTGCCAATTTTAGGGATAAGATCTAACATTTGATAGGCAAGACTACTTCCATCTCATAAACAAGTTGAAAAGGTGAGAAACCGGTTGCAGTATTAACAGACGTTCGGTAAGCCCATAATGCCTAATATAACAAAAAATGTAATTTTGACTTGGCTGAGTTGATCCTTCACTTTAGGATGGTATTAAGTGATTTATTTATAGCTTCCACCTGACCATTTTCTTGGGGATAGTAGGGTGACGAATATTCTTGCCGCAATCCAATCTTTGATGTTAATTCGTTCATCATCTAGTTCTGAAAGTGACTGCCATGGTTAGTGACATTATCTCTCGAGATGTCGAACCTTGCTATTATCTGGTTGAATATAAAGAGAGCCACAGTCTCTCCATCATCTTTAAACATTGTCATAGCTTTGACCCACTTTGTGACGTCGTCTACGACGACAATGATATAATGGTGCCCCCTTGCTGAAGGAGGGTTGCATGTAGTGTAATCAATCCCTCAATTGGTGAAGGGACCAACTGTGATGATAGGAAACATGGGAGCAAGATGTGCCCTCATCTTCCAAGAGAAGATATGACATGGGTGGCACTTCTTGATCGATTCGATACAATATTTGATTAGTGTCAGCCAGAAGTAACCTGCTCGTAAAATATTTTGGGTTGTTTCCAACCCAGACAAATGACCGCCGCATGCTTCGGTATGGAATTCGTTAAGCATGATAACTACTTCTTCATGAGTGAGACATCAGCACAGGATGCATTCTACACCTCTTCGATACAACGTATCATCAAGTATGAGATAATTCTTGGCATGATGGCGTATACGGTGATTCTCATCACGAGAAGTAGAGGTGGGGCACTTCAAAGTCTAGAGATAGATTATTATATCTCCGTACCATGAATCTAAAGATGCGATAAAAACCATATCTCCTATGATAGGTGACTCTTCGAGCATAACATCACCTGACTCAACCGGAAGTTCTGAAATAAGTTCTGTGAAGACCAGTGAATTTTTGGATTTTGCTGAAATGAAATCTAAGTCGAATTCCTAGAGGATGACAATCCATCTACTAATATTTTCTCCTATTACCCATCGTGTCAACATGTATTGAAATAGATTCACAATGGAAATGATGGTGGTCTTGCGAAACAGAACATAATGACAGAACCATTGAATAGCATGGACTGTTGCCAATGCAAGTTTTTCGATATGAGAATAATTAAGTTCTGGTCTGACTAGGTCTCGACTTAGGTAATAGATCACATATTATGAGAGAAAATCATCTTCCTTAACTAAGACCATGCCGATGGTGGACTCTGCAGCAACCAAGTATAATAAGAAATCTTTGTTATAGTTGGGTGGCCGAAGCAGAGGGGCAGTTGTGAGGGCATGTTTCAATGTGTCAAAGCAATGTTGAGTGGCATCATCCCAATGAAAAGGAATGTCTTTCTTCAGTAAGCACATAAATCCCTTAGTGATCTCGGCATAGTTGGCGATGAAACATCTTAAAAAATTTGCCTTGCCCTGTAGACTCTGAAGTTGAAGGATTGTGCGGGGGGGAGGCAACTCAACTATTGCCTCAACCTTGAGAGGATCAACCATGATCCCTATTGTTGACACTATGAAAACTAACAAATGTCTTGATGTTATGCAAAAGCTGCACTTGTTTGGATTCAAGCGAATCCATAAGTAGTGACATCGCTCAAAGATAAGTCGGAGGTGTGTGGGATGGTCTGTTCTCTTGCGAGATCAAGTTGATAAATCATCTAAATAGGCCTCGACTATATGCTTGAGATCATGGAAAGAAAAAGACATGGCCCACTGAAAGGTCACTCTAGAATTTTTGAGACCAAAGGGCATCTTACGATATGCGAATGTACCCCATGAACAAATGAATGTCATTTTGTGCTGGTCTTTGGGTTTGATCTGTATTTTATTATATCTCGAAAAACCATCCATGAAAGAAAAGGCCTCACAACCTACACATTCATCGATTATCTGGTCGATGAATGGTGTGGGAAAATGATCTTTTGGACATGCCTTGCTCAAATCACGGAAGTGCGTACATACACGAATCATGCCCTGTTTCTTATTGACTGACATAGGATTTGACACCCATTGGGTCAAATGGATAGGATAGATAAAACCGGCTTTTAGCAGTTTCTCAACTTCAACCTTAATGGCTGCTTCTTTCTTGGGATTAACTGGATGAAGCTTCTACCAAATAGGCTTGGCATCCGGATAAGTTGTGATTTCATGTTCGACTATTTTTGGATCGATGCCTGGCATTTCCTCGTAAGACCAGGTAAAAACGTCGCATAATTATTTAAATAGATCTGTGTAGATGTGAATCTCTCCAGGGGAACATTCAACTCTGATGAAAACATTCTCCACGATGCCAGGGGTTCTAGAGATATTAATCGGTATGGTTTCAACAATAGTTTCCATATTACCCTTGGCATAAACCTCATGTGTAGTTAACAGATTAATAGGAAAAGACCTATCTCTAGTCATAGTCAAGGTGAATTCTCCAGCTTCGATTCTGCTTAACTCTAGGAGGCAGTATGATCTGTGATGGAGATCGTCCCAAGGTTTGTTCGGACTAGTCATTGCTTCAATTATTGCTTCGTTGGAAGGCAAGACTAAGTCTAATGAATCGGTATCAATGAGAGAGACTTCAGCCCAAATAGGCTCTAGAAGAAGATCTAACTCTTGTGTAGGAGTTGGATCTGTGTCGGTTGAAGCTTGTTGGACTAAAGAGTATGCTACTTCAGCTGTGAACAAGGGCATCTACATGTCAGGGTGCCTTCTCCCTTCGATCGTGGCCAATGGGAAAGGAAGTATCCACGGATCGTTGAAGTAATTCGTGCGAAATGATGAAGCTTGGAAAATATCAACCTTATGGTGGTCAGATATGAACTTGACATCACTTTGAGGGGGAGGGTAATCGAAGGTACCTATCAAAGATGGGAACAAACCAACCCCTACGTTGACTACGCTTGGTTGTGGATTATCAATCATCAGGACCGCGGATACCCCCAATGAAGGATCGGGTCTGGAGAAAGACAATTGATCAATGGTCACAATCCGGTCCTCGTGTGAAAACAACAAGACCCAAAAAACTGTAGCAACCACTGCTTGCATGGCACAAGTCCAACTCCTTCCTAACAAAAGATTGTAGTTTAGGGATGCGTCGAATACTTCTACCTCAACGCACACGATCGTCCCTCCTAACTACACAAGGAAAGAGGGAATGATACCATGTGGTCAGAATGAATGATCATCGAAAGAAGTGAGAAGAGTAGGTGACAGAGACAAAATGGGTTGGCCAATGGCCTTCCAACATGCCAACGACGTAACGCATGTTGAGGCACCCTCATCAACCACTGTACAGAAAATGTTCCGAGTAAAAGTTTTTGTGGGGTGAGCCACTACTATCTGAAATGCTACGTGGTAAGGCAGACAAGGTTTTAAGTCGGTTGTATCCAGCATGATTGTACCTGGATTACAAGTCTTGGTAGATCCTAAAGTGGCTAACAAATCTTTCCTCTGGGAAGGGAAACTTTGGAGGACCTCCAAAGAAGACATCGCACAAGGGGTTTGAGACAAATCCTCCACCACAGAATAGTTCTGGGCGGCCCTTGCGTTTGGGTTGTGAGAAGCTTTCTTGAATGTGCCTTTTGGGATGCGTTTCATTGTTTCACCCAAAGTCTTCTCGATCTAGAGAGGAAGAGATGGGAGTTTGACTTCTTTGACCATCTCAGAAGTGTTTGGTTTATTGTAGTCATGTGCTCTAGTCGATAAAAAAACATCACCCTTCATCATATACACATTCGTGGATGCAAGATTGTTCGAAGATGGAGAGGGTCCTTGACTTCCCCCTTCCATTCTTGAAGAGGCTTAGGTTAGGTTTTTCTCATGTTGAAATGGATTGGTTAAAATGGCAGGCTATTGTTGTGTCACAAATTTTGGGCCTTTGCAAGCCGAGGACATTGGTGCGTCGGGTGGTCTTCCACGCACAGGTTGCACGGATACCTTGCCTTTCATTTCTCAGTGTTTCCCCCACCAACATTATTAGTGGGTTTCTTATCCCCCTTACCCTTCTTTCATTTTTTTTTCTTTCCTTCAGGCTGCTAGGTGGCCTTTGGATTTGTCTATTTCATGTTGTGTACATCTGATGTTTGGGTAGGGGGAGAAGCCGGAACAATTGTCTGGCTGGACGCTCTGTGTTTTATGGACAATTGTTGCAACTATTTCGTCAGTTGTTCAACAGGCTTTGTTTGTGATGAACCCATGATACCATCGGCATGTGGTCCGACTCTCTGTATGGTTTTATCAAGTATTGAGCATGGCGCATCTGGCAAGATCTCGTATAATAAACCGGACTGAGAGTACATTAGCTCAAGCTATTGAGCTCTCATGATGGCATCTTCTTCGGAAAACACTCCCGATGTCACGACATCTTTGGATAACTCTGGGACCAAGGAATTAAAGAACCACTCAAGCAAGAATGATGGTGGGACTGGCACCTTCATTAAACTCTTCCGGTGTCTCCATTCTCAGATGTGATCAGAGATATGGTCTACTTTTATTTGTGCAAAATTGGACAACAATTATGTGCTAGCGTCATATTGCATAAGTAATTGGAAATGGTTGAGGAAAGACATTGCAAATTCATCGAAGGAAGAGTATCTTGAGCGGTCAAGCTCAATGTACCATTTTGTGGCACTCCCAATGAGAGTACATTGAAACAATCACAGCTGTACAAAGTCATCCTTTAACAAATTAGATGAGCACGAAAGGTGAAAAGTAGTCACATGATCTCTTGGATCTTCATTATGCTTGGCATTGAACTTTGGTATGTCTGAAGGCAACTTCGTCGGCATAGGGGGCCAACGTGGATCATGACAGATAGGGTCATTCAACAACCTTTTCAAGTATGGAAAATGCAAGGTTGCCAAGAAAGGTAGTTTGGGTTGTTGGTGATAACCATGGAAAAAGGGACCTAGAGTTTGACTGGCACCAGGTTGCCAGGAAAAGTTCAACTGCTGGCCTAAGTTCTGGTAAAAACCATTACCATGACCAGCGTACAGATTTTGCATGTGAGGAGACATCATCATATGATTCCCAAAATAGGACGTAGATGGTTGGGCATGCATTACATTCAGAGGACTTTGGGAAGGGTTGCCCCATGCCGATCCCTTGGGCATAGGCATAATACCTTGTCTGGGGTTCCATTGGTTGTGAAAAGAATTTCCCTAGATCGATATTCCTAACAAAGGAACTGATCCTTGCCAAGAATTCCAAGGTCTTGGTGTGGAAGAAGTTCCTGGGTTTTCCCCCTGTGCAGGAATAGTACCCTGCATAGGAATAGGTTGTTCGTAACCGGGGTTTCCCCTAGTCGAAAAAGAAACTGAAGAGAAAGTTTTGTTACCAAATGCACCGAACAAAGAAAATGGTGTTGAACCAGCCGACATATTATGAGAAGGTGGTCCTTGACTCCCTGCTCCAAATAAACTATGGTGCGTGGGTGGCCCAGCGGATTATTGGTGGGTACCACTGAGCGAAGGGAACGAAGGAGGTATATGACCTCCCCTGTAAGGGAAAGTTTTAAAAGGAGTTGAAGTTCCCCCCATGTGTCCTTGCAGAGGAGCGTTAGAGCTCCCTACCCCCAGACCTAAAGTCTATAAAGTGGAGTAGGAAAGTACAGGACTTGTACCTGAGCTAGGCATCCCATATGAGAATAG
>JASDQU010735762.1:168512-181673 GCA_032191745.1 Picea mariana | reverse complement strand
TACTTGGTTATCTGACCCTGCATTTCACATGTATTTGGTTATCTGAATAGTATTCTTCATACCTTTCTTGTTATATTGCATCTGATTGAAAGTTTCTAAAAGCACTGGTTCATTAAGATATTATGATAAGTAAATTTCTTCATTGTGTCTTCTTGGTATCCCATTGATCCACCTACTGAAAAGTATTCAACTCTTAAGTTACCAGGCATACTTAGCTTACAACCCTAAGTAGTTCCCTGGAGTGATAATAGAGTGCTCAACAAATGGTGACTTACTGAACGAAAGAAGAATATTTGTTCCTTCCTAGGGATTAGCTGATGCAGAAGCTGATTAAGAAATTAACTAGTATTTTATCAGAGCCTCTTCTATCCTTGCATTTGAAATTCCCTGATTGGAAAACTTGGGCCTGCCTGTGGGATTTCAACCTTTATTCCACCTTCATTTCCTTTAACTAGGACCTATGCCCTATTTTCACAAGATTCAAGTAAATAATTCACGAGCACTAGGCATTTTAGTTATCATAATTCACTTGCTACGGTGTTGCTCCGCTGCCAGCGAACGTCCATATCCCTGACAGAGTCACCCTGACATCATAGAACTTGCTCTGCTGCTAGCAAGCATTCATATCCCCAATAGATTTATCTGCATACCCTCTCCTACATTTCACTCATTTGATATAATTGATTTTATTTTGGCAGAATGCCCTGAGAGGGTGGGAGAGGAGGACATCTATTATTTTCAAATGAGAGGGTTAAGGTGAATTTTTTCTAGCTCTGTATTGAGGTACATGCGGTCCTTTCCATGTTACCATCTTTCTCTTTAGGTTTTACCAGACCACCAGGTGGGCAATTCATCACTTCGTCAAGGTTGTTTATTTCCACAGGTTAGATACATAACTCCTTCAAAATAACTACAATTCTCCCCAACACTTCTTGTGTTGTATGTAATCATGATTCAGGAATAGAGTTCATTATACTTCATGAACTAAGGTCAACCAATGCCTTGTGGAACACAAACTTCAAAGATAAAAAAAAAATACTATAACAAGAAAACAAAAATGAAGGACTCTGCAATCAACCTACCTAAAAACAAAATGTCATGAAAACACACATTTGTTTTTTAACAGAAATATTGTTTTAGGGCTTTGCCATTCATCGGGAGGGTGTCAGGTTCCCCCCTTATATTTTTCAACCGATACATGCCTGCCCCAAGTTTCTCAGCTAACTAAAAATGTCTGAGCCATAGATTCTAAAACTTTGAATGTTTTCCCTTTGACTCATTCGCTCTGTCCCATTTTAGGACTAAGTCTCCTACTTCAAAATTCTTCTCTTTGGCCTTATGCTTTTCAAACCACCTTTTAACTATATTTTGATGAGAAATGAACTTTTATTTTTCTTTCTCCCTTGCTTCTTCCATCATGAGGAGGGTATCAATTATTTTTTGAATAACTGATGAGGTTTGTCCTCTAGATTCCCGAGCAAGATGAAGAGATGGAAGATATATTCCATTCGAGAGAATGGCTTCTTGTTCGTATACCTGAAAGTATGGGGAATTCCCTATAGCCTCTTTGGGTGTTACTCTATCCTCCCATAAGGAATTATGAAGTGAACTGTTCCAATTCCTATGGTTGTCTGCAATTTTTTTCTTTAATATCCTCACTAGGTTATTATTGGTTGATTATGCCACTCCCTTCCCCTGTGGATAGTAGTTTGTAGAGTATCTGATTATGATTCCTTTGTCTAGAGAAAACTTTGTTAATAGGGTTGAAGAAAAGTAAGCGGCATTATCGAAGAAAAGGATGGAAGGCATATCGAACCTTGTGATCAGTGGTTTCTCTAAAAATTGGATCACCACATTTTCATTTACATGAATCAGAGGGATGACCTCTGCCCATTTCGTGAAATAGTATGTGGCAGTCAGTATGTATCTCTGTTTTTTTGAAGAAATCGATGTAATTTCTCCTATGATATCTAACCCCGATTTCTTGAATGGTCTGGAGATGGCCACAGGTTGGAGTGGGAAAACTACTCTCTTTTCCCTCCCCAGGCTTATTTGACAAGTTTTACAACTCCTAGAATATGTGTGAGCATCCCTGAACAAAGTAGGCCAATAATAGTCGGTTCTCAGTATTTTGTGAGTGGTGGTATTCCATGCGAAGTGTCCACCTACAAGACCATCATGAAGCTCCTTCATAACCTTTGTTACACATTATTTTCATCACCCCTATGACCCTTAATGATTTAAACCTATCCTTTGTCTTTAGAAGGATCAATGGCCTGAATCCTTGAAGAAGAATGAGGATACATTTTCCCATAGAGATGAAATTATATAGTTCCTTTGTCAAAAACCTTAGAAAAATGGATCACCGCACCTTTCTTAGTGTTAAGGGTGTGACGATTTTCATATGAAGGAAAAAGAGGAATTTAGCAAAAGTTCTAGAGTAGAAGCTTCGACGGTGAGGTACAGCCTCTAGACTTCATGCTGAAGTTCAACCACTAGCTTCTTAAGATGGGTGCTAAGTACCAACCATCTCTCGATTATACATTGGGAATTCACAAGCATAGTTTTCTCTAGTTCAATATTGTGTAAAAATAAAACCACCTACCTCTGACACAACTTCCTATGGTTCAATCTTGTGTAAAAGTGAAACCATTTCCAAGCATAGTTTTTTTTAGTTTTTAAGCTTGTGTAAAAATAAAATCTATCCCAAGCATAATTTTGTTTTGTTCTAATCTTGCGTAAAAATTAAAACAATCCCAAGCGTAGTCTTTGTTCTTTCTCATGCTCATAAATACATGAGAATGTAACCAAGTAAACTTTTATCACTTTTTTGGACTCGTAAAGGTTATACGAAAAAGGAACCCTCTGGAGTTCCCTTTAATCTCTTTTCAGACTCTCTAAGCATGAAAATATTTCTAAGAGATCTTGTTCTTTTCATGCTTGTTAAAGTATTAGAAAGAACGTTTGTTGAGAGGTAGTTTATCTCTTTTTCGGTCTCATCAGATTACTTTACGAAAAAGGACATTTTGGAGTTTCCTTTAAGTGTTTTTCAGACTCTCTAAATATGAAAAACCCATGTGTTTTATTTCTTTGGAATCATAAAACAAACATCAAAAGGCCCATATGGGACCAAACCAATCCTTCCTAGGGTTCACTAAACATACTCTGAGGGACTCATCTGAAGGATGAGCTTACAGTTCAAGCATATGTTATCCTCCTCAAGATTCTATAAAAATAAAGAGGTACTCACCAGAAATAGTGGGGGGAAAATTGGGAAAGAAATGTATCTAAACCTATATTCTATGGGAGAGTATATTTTGAACATGACACCCTTTCACTCACTTTGTGTCTAGGTTGGAAAATCCACTTGTCTCTTGAGCATACTCCTTTACAAGATTACAATTTGGTCTGTGATCCCTATTGTTGAGTTAGTTTTTCCAAGACATTTTTTTTGTCGTCAATATGTTCAAAAAGAAGTTCAAACCATAAAGCCTTCTATTGCATCGGTCATTTATGTAGTCCTTAAGCCTTCTATTGCATCATCCATCCCTGAGTTAGTCCTGAATCACTTGTTACTTTGATCTACTTCAAATCTTTTTACCTGTTTCATGTCATTGATGGGGGATACTTTACGGCCCTCCTATGATGAGTCTTTTCCTGTTGAATTCAACTCATTATCTAGGAATTAGACTTAGAAACTAATTAGTACCTTGGAACTTGCATGACTCAATGGCAGGTTTCCTCGCTTTTGAAAATGGGTTTTCATTATTGACCCTTGATCGGGAGATTCTGCCGAGTGTTCGACTTCAACTCATTAACTCACATTCGTTGGATTGTACTAGAGTACCTTGGGATTCATTGACATTGATGGTGATTTCCCTTGCACTTGTTAATGTTATACACTAATGACCGATAATCAAGTGGTTTCTACCATGTTTGACTTCAACACATGTATTCACATGGTTAGATTCGTACTATAGAGTGGTGGAGATGGAGACCTTGGATCTTTTTTGATAGATTCAGGTTGTGTTGGAGTATATTTAGATTGTACTTTTGCATAGATCCACGGTGTATGTGTCGTGGCTATGTTCAAATTTGAGTCTTTATCACATATATCCACATTGTATTTTTGGTGGCTATGTTTAGATTTGAGTCATATTGGCATGGATCCACAGTGTATGTTTGGTGGCCATGACCTGTCTTAATTGACATGGATATTTGTATCTCATCATTTATGATTTGATTCATTCATATTCTGAGTATGGGAATTCCTACCTCAATGATGATATGTTATTGTACTTTATTTCCTTGTTTGTTGGGAGGTTTCCAACTGACATGTTCCTTGTTCCCTACACACACTCGAAAAAGTATTTCAGTTATCACTTTGTTCTAACTTCATACTTTGGGGGGCTCACTGTTACACATTATTTTCTTCACCCCTATGAACATTAATTATTTAAAATTATCCTTTGTCTTTAGAAGTATCAATGGCATGAATCCATGAAGAAGAATGAAGATACATTTTCCTAGAGAGATGAAATTATACTTTTCCTTTGTCAAAAACATTAGAAAAAGGGATCATTGCACCTTGCTTAGTGTTAAGGGTGCGATGATATAGGATCATCATAGTTTTCACCATAGTGTCCTACAACATCGTCGTACCTTTCTTAGTGTTAAGGGTGCGATGATTTTCGTATGAAGAAAAAAGAGGAATTTCTCGAAATTTCTAGAATAGAAGCATCGACGATGAGGTGGTCTCTGATCGGTTTGGATCTGAGTCACATCCCTGATCTCTTGGTATCATACTAAGCTCCTCATCCTATCCTTTAGAGTCTATAAAAGTAGAGGAGTTCTCATGGGGAAAGTTGGATTGATTTGGATAGATTTTGGAGTTGGAAAGTTCTTGAGTTTTGTAGCTTGGAGTTTCTGGAGCTTGTATGTTGGCTTTGAGCTTTGCTTTGTCAAGATAGATTGTGAGTAGTTATCAGATCTACAGTCTCAGAATCTGTGGAGTAGAAGTGTGTGGGAAGAAAGAAAATGTTGGAAGGGACCTTACAACATCAAGGAATGGTTGTATTCTCCCTTTCATATTTCTAATACAGTAATATATTTCTTTCCCATAAAATTGGTGTTATTTTATTGTATGACTCCTTGATCACATACATAGGTTTGGTTGAGTATACATTGTTTCTTTCACTTAGTTGTCTTGTGTCTATTTACAGGTTCAAAATAACATAATTCTTTTAATGGAGTGAATATGACAATAGAAAGGACAAATGACATTTAAAAGGTATGTCATTTACCTCTTGTTAGTTAGTATGTTTGATAATTAAAACTTAGGGGAAGTTTTATATTATGACTTGTTTTGTTCTAGTTTCAGGATGAAACTAGAGAGATCTGTTTGTGTCCACACTTACCAATTTTCCCGATAACAACCTTGTCTGCTTCTTCTCGTTTGAGACATCTTAAAAGTACCCGATCATAATTAACGTGGAAGAGCACCAAATTTATGAGACGATATTGTGTTGATTTTAGTATGAGAGCTCTCCTTTCCTAAGGGTTTAGGTTTTATAGGCAAGTCCCATGGTGTAGGATATAATATAATTTACCATACCAAGACTCCTTCTATGGGGATACATATGAAGCTTCACTATACCATAATGCCAATTCATTCTCCCACTCGGGGTCTTCATTTACTTGGTCCTGGGATTCAACTATCAGTTTACATAATCCTTGTCCCTTAACCAGTTTGGCAGGCTTTATATCGAGATCAAATTCTTGGACCACTGCCATATACTTCCCTCTTATTTCCTCCATCTTCTGCTGAGTGAATAGGGATCATATTGTGGGATGAGTCACAATGAATTTGGTGTGGTTCTTTAGGATGTAAGATCTGAAGTGTTTCACTTCCTTGTACACCGCATAAGCCTGCTTGTCTATAGAAGGGTAATTTAGTTCAACCCCTTGGATATTAGTGCTCATAAATGATATTGAGGCATCATTGTTGTCATCATCCTTCTGAGTCAATACTATAGCTAATGATTGGTTGTAGGCAAAAGTGTAGAGGAAACAATCTTTGCTAAAGTCGGGACTTCGAAACACTGGAACTTGAGATATTGCAATCTTAATATTGCTGAAAGCACTTTTTCGTTCATCATCCCACTTAAATTCAACATCCTTGTGGATCGTTGTTTGTAAGGGTTTGATAGTTTCAACGAAATTGAGGGTGAACTTCCTCACAAAATTGATTTTCCCAAAGAAATATTGCATAGCCTTTTTGTTGTTGGGAAATGGAAGCTGAGATATTTCCCTAATTCATTATGGGTCTATACAAATTCCTACTTGAGATATAATATGACCTAATAGTTTCCCTTCCTCGACACCATAGATATTTTTCTTAGGGTTTAAAGATATACCATATTTCCTACACCTTTCAAAAATCTAGGTTAGGTGTTGGATGCGATCATATTTATTCTTTGAATACACAGTCATGTCGTCCAAATAAACTACTACACATTTGTTGATTAGTCCCCAAAACGCTACGTCCATGGACCTTTGGAAGGTTTCCCCTTCATTTATTAACCCAAATGGCATGCATTTATAAGAAAAGGATCCCCACTTGGTTCAAAAGGTAGTTTTCAATCGGTATTCCTCTAAAACTAGAACTTGGTTGTAACTTGAAAAATCATCCAACAGGGAAAAAAAATCAGAACCAGACATGGTTCGCAAGAGTTTCTCCATCGGTGGCACTGGGTAATTTTCCTTTTTGGATGCTCTGTTGAGGTTTCTAAAATCCACACATAGGAGGATCTCCCCAGACTTTTTCCTGACTGGGTCCAGATTTTCTACCTATGCAGAGTGTCTAACTTGAAAGATGATTTTAACATCTAGTAATTTTTTTAACTCTTAACACATGAGGGGTTCCATAGATGGGTGGTACTTCTGGAGCTTCTATTGGAAGGGTTTTAATATGGGTTTTAAGGATATTGTGTGTTGAATGATACGATTATCATAATTCTTCAGATCTCAATAGTACCATGTGAAAATATCTTGATATTCTCTGAAAAGTTTGAGATAGGCCTTCCTTTCTTCTTTAGATACTGTCTTGGGGATATTTATATTCTTAGGGTTTTCTGGGTTTCCTAGATTAATAGTCTCATACATGGGACATGAAATCCCTGTCTTTGTGTTCGTTCACCCTTTAAATATTTCCTTTAAGTGAAAGAGGATTTCTAAATTGGCTACCCCTTTAGGTATCATGTGAAACCTCAGTGTTTCAGTCAATTGATTTGTTTCAGCTCTTTGTACATGGGGATCACTTTTTACTAGTTTCTCCTAAAATATTTCATCGTCAAAAGCCAGATATTTAAATTATCCTGATTGGTTAAAAGGTTTATGATCTATTCATCTCCTTCAAATACCTTCCAATTAGAAATATTGTTGGGCACCGATGGTTTGTAGAGTAGCTCCACAGTGAAACATGAGGCTTCATAGTCTTCTAAAGGGGATAGCCTTGAGGCAGTTGTGGCCAGGTGTTACAGGTGAATCCTCCCGCGGACAAGCAGATTCCCTCTTGGTCTCTAGACTTCTAAGGCCAAGAAAGAAAAGTTCTTAAGCTGGTCACTAACATTCCTTTAGATCTAATCAAGCTAATATATGAAAGAGAAGAAGGAAGATATGTACCTTATTAACGACGTTTGTCCTTGCAAAGTCTAGGCTGAGCTTAGATCTTGAGCTCCCTGATAGGTCTTGTAGAACAAACAAAGATACAATGGGCTTCCTACTCTACTGATATCATTTCAAATATAGATCCATCTACTGCAGACAAACTCATGTGGAACAAGCATAATTTTGAAAGAAACAGGCCAAGCATTGATATATTGATAAGAACAAGTAAAAGTACTTACAATCCTTTGGATGAAGGTGCAACAGATTCTTCCAGTTCTCCTTGTCCAACCCCTTTTCTCAAGTAATCTACATTGATTGATTTGATTACATCTCACTCACGAGATCATAAGTTCCCTATCTCCAATATTTTCTGTCAATACCACTTATAGGATCATAAGTTTGGTATCAATCTCTAGTCTCTACCTCCCTTTCACCATGAGGAGGCCTCCTTCTATAACCTTGGAGAGGCCCAACCACTTGAGATATATTTGGGATAAGTTGAGGAGTCTTCTCCTTCAGTTGAGTATCTTCCCTAAGATCATTCCTTGACCTTCTATTCGAATCCAACCACCTTCAAAAATTGAGGGGATTCTTCCCTGATTTGGCTCAACAAACCAAAAACTCGCTTAGAAAGGGTAGCGCTCCCCCAAAAGGGTGCACAGAGCACTCAAACACTCCCCCAAAGAGGCCCAGGGAGTGCTATCACTCCCTGACAATTGGTAGGGGAGCGCTCTCTCCAAAATCCACATTTGAGTGGTTTTTCCAATGGGAAAAGGCTTGTACTTCTTTTCAACTGATTTATCTTCTTAAAAACTAGTCTTTGAGGTGTCTTAAGTGTCCCTATGATGTCGTTAGAGGCACAATATGGGCAAGGTGGTAGTATGATGTTTGTGACACTTGCGAGACTTGTGGTCAAGATGTGACACTTGCGGACAAGATGCAACACTTACAAAACTTGTAATGATGACACTTGCGACACTATTTAAGTGAGTAATTTTGATGTGTAACAGATTGCCCCCCAAGGTGAGAAGTCAGAAGACGATGATGACTGAAGTAATTTGTATACTTTTTCGAGAAAGGCTATGGATGCAGAGAGATTGGAGAAAGCTGCACACAAACATCAAACAATTATTATGACATGTTTCAAACCCAAGGCAGGCATACCTATGCTTGAGTGATAAAGACCTTTTAGGTTGGCCGCCATAAAATACACTGTGGATCCATAATTATATTGACAAAATGGTATAGCCACTGAAGATACAATGTGGATATATAATCCTATGACTTGAACGTATCATAGCCATAAAGAATACATCGTGGATCTACGAGATGACAAGACATAGTCACAACCAATACAAAGTGGATCTATGTAACAATATATGTGTCATAGTTCAAAATAACTCCTTCGAAACCTGGGCAATGTACATATAAGAATGATGACTCAACCCAGGTTCTTCTTACCGATCCTGATGTAGTACAAATATAACCATGTGAATAGATGTCCTGATGTCGAACATGGAAGAAACCACTTGATTACCGGTCAATGATGTAAAGTGTTAACAAGCAAGAGGGAAATCACCATTGATGTCAATGATTCCCCTCTAGTACATTCCAACGAATGTGAATAGATGAGCTGAAGTCGAACATCTACAGAATCATCCGATCAAATGTCAATGATGTAAACCCACTGTCGGACATGAGGAGGCCTGCCATTGAGGCATGCAGGTCCCAAGGTACTAACTGGTTTCTAAGTCTAGTTCCTGGATAATGTGTTGAAGTCGACATGAATAGACTTGTCGAAGGAGGGCCTTGATGTATCCCCCATCAATGACAAGAAACCAAAACAGATATGTAATTGGCATATCAAATGAACATGGAATAACACGGGTATTGAAAAAGGATATTTGTGATGGCTGAATATTGAGGCAAATACTTCCCTTGAACACTGAGGCACATCAACAGAAACGTGACATGGACCAAAACTTGATAATGAAGTGGATGCTGTGACTTTCGTCAAGTGACCGAAAGGAGTAAAATAAACTCAAAGGATTGGCTCAGTGCAGAGGTTCAGCAGATTAAAATGCATGCAAAGACAAAGTGTCGTGTTTAAGGGCAACCATAAGAGTTACTGGTAGTGTTCTCAAAAACTGCTTGGCTTGCTTCTTTCAATTTCCCCCCAATCCAAATAGATGAGTACCTCTTTTTAATTTAATGAGCTCAAGGAGGGTAACACATGATCGATATGCCTCACCTTCGGTAAGTCCCTCTTCCTTTTTTTAACAAACTGGAAGAAGTAAGGGTCTGGTCCCATATGGGCCCTTTAATGTATGATTGTTTAACGAGTCCAGAGAAGGTAAACTCATTGATTTTTCAGATTTAGAGAGTTTGAAAACAACTTAAGGATGATTCCAATGTTGTCCTTTTTCGTAATGTTAGTCTTGCGAGGCTGAAAAAGAGATAAAGTATCACTCAAAAGACGCCCTTTCAAACCTTTTAACGAGTGGGAAAGGAAGCAAGATCACTCAACAATATTTTCATGTTTAGAGAGTCTAAAAAGATCTTAAAGATGACTCCAAGGGGTTCCTTTTTTGTATATCCATGCGAGTTCAAAAAAGTTATAAAAGACTACTCTGTTACATTCTCATGCTTTTTAGAGTACAAGAAAGAACAAAGACTAAGCTCGGTATTCTCTCAGCTTGAAAGCTAGTGGCTTAACTCCAAAATGGTCATCAAAGGTCGGAGACATGCCATCAAAGCTTCAATTCATTCACCGACTTTCAGGTTGTCACCGATTTCTCTACTATATGGAGAAAAAGGATAAGAGTGGATGAAAAGAAGGTTCAAGAGAGGTGATTGTTTCATTTTTTAATGAGCTTGACACAAGAAAAGAACTATGCTCAAGGCTTCGGGTTCAATCCTTGGATTTTTGTTTCATTTTTTAACGAGCTTGCTATAGAAAAGAAAAACTATACTCATGGCCTCTGTTTCATTTTTTAACGAGCTTTCCACAAATAATAGAGACTATGCTCGTAGACTCTCCTTGATCATGGATTCCAAGAGAATAACGCTCTGGAAGGACACCATGTCAAGCGACAAAACTTAGTCATGGCTTCCAAGAGATCTTCACTGGATGGAAGAAAATCACTCTGGAAGGAACACATATCGAGGGATGCGATAGGGGTAAGGAGATCAGGCTCCAATAGACCTNATGGAAAATCAACATCAGGAGAGAAGATAGAGTGTATATCTTCCTGAATTCCATCACGAGGGGGAAGAAAATAGGATCGATGATGGTTATCATCCCGAGGTAGTTTGTCGATGATAAGAATTTCCAGAATAGATTGATCGAAAGGAAAAATTGGGGAAATGTAGTCGA
The DNA here is from genome assembly GCA_032191745.1 of Picea mariana. Taxonomy (NCBI): domain Eukaryota; kingdom Viridiplantae; phylum Streptophyta; class Pinopsida; order Pinales; family Pinaceae; genus Picea; species Picea mariana. Next base: position 170,629 of record JASDQU010735762.1, on the reverse strand, counting down.
TTGCAAATGACAAGGAGTTTAACTGTGATGGCATTGAGTAACTGTTGGGTGCCAATAGATGTTGGTCATCTGAAGAGGGAGAAGTGGATTGGATAGCAACATATGATATTTCGGTTGGACTAAGTGGCACGGTGTCACCTAGTGCATCGAATTCCAACAAACTAGGTACAATCCAAGGGTTAGATGATTCCAAAGAATGATAAGTTGTGGTCGAAATCATATCGACAGTGGAAATATGATGTGTAGTCGGTGGAAGAGGTGTAGGGAAGGTACCCATAAGGCTATAATATTTCAGCAAGCCAACACCAACACTTTTATACGTGATCTTGTGATATCCCAAGAAAGGAATGTTGTTGGTAGCAGGATCGCGAGCATCGGTTGTGAAGAAATCTAACTTATCAACAGTGACAATTTTTCCCTGATGAGGAAATTGTACACATCAAAAAAACGACAAGGGAACGACAGTCATATCATAAAACCAACTTCTTCCAAGTAACAAGTTGTAATCGAGGGGATCATCGACCACCTCGACATCAACAATGACAGTTTTTCCACCCATCTAGATGGGTAGGGACTGTAAAATCCCATGGGGATGAAAACCTCACCCAATGAATGTACGTAACATTGTTGGGCATTTGTTAAGTGTGGGTGATTTTAAACTTTTCCAACATGCTAAAGACATGACACAAGTATAGGCTCCCTCATCCAAGATAGTTTGATGGATTTGTTGATTGTGAACAACAACATCAACTTGGAAAGCAAGTTGGTGGGAGAGTCGAGATGTATAATTTTCCAGGTTAAACATGATATGGTTGGATGACTCAGGATCAACAATGACAATAGTAGCCAAGAGCATTCTACGTTGACTGGGGCAGTGCTGTAGAACTTCTAACGCAGACATAGCACATGGTGCTTGAGCCAAATGTTCAACAATGTTGTAGTTCTGGGCGGTACGTGAGCTAGGATTAAAGGTAGATTTATCTATAGTTCTCTTAGAAGGGTGTAATATAGATTTGAACGTAGGTTTCTCAATTTGAAGTGGCACAGATGAAGGATTAACTGATGGAGGACTAACGGAGGACGGTGATGGATCCGGTAAAGTATCGGTACTGTTAGTGACTTTTCCTTTGTCAGTTTTAACTAGTGTGTCATATGTCTTAGAGAGAGTGGTCAAATTAATCCCATTAAACATATAAATATGTGCACTTGTGGAGGCCTCATCATGTGGATGGATAGAACTTCCCCCGGGAGAGGGGGTTTGAGAAACCATGGATTGTTGTTGTGGAAAAGGTTGAGTAAGAACAACAGGTTGTGAATTTACTTGGAAAAGTTTGGCCACTTCATCATGATGTGGACAGTCTCAAGTATAGTGATCATTACCACGAATGATACACGGGAATTTCAGTTTCCGTTGTGGTTGCTTTTCAGTAGCAGGTGTTTGAGCTTGATTTTTTAGTTGTTCATTGTTATTGGTATTTTTTAATTTATTTTTTTCCTTATTCTTACCTCCGGATTGTTGTGAATGGAATATAGAATTGCATTCACCTCAGATATCTGAGTTTGGGGGGAGGTAGAGGAGAGTGTCATCGACTGGGAAGTGGAATGAGTGTTATCACTGAAATTTCGTCCGCAAATGGTTACAAAAATTCAGCATTTTCAAACAGTTATGAGATCACCCATGGACCAAAATTACCACAAAAGCATTTCCAAAAGGTCCAAAACTATACAACCAGTGATAAAATTAAAGTGCGCTATGACTACACAGGGCGCGCGCGCACATGCGCTATCTAGAAACACAGGAAAAACACACATTCACATGATGCACAATTGTGGTCGCTAAAAGCCGCACACATCTAAGAACGATGCATTTATGAGATTGGTCGGCCTCCCACCCACTTCTAGTTTAGCTTCCAAGTTGATTTGACACCCAAATCTCGACTGAATCCAACTGGGTGGCTGGTCAAAGACCTAAAAATTCCCCAAATAGCCTCTTTTCACACTACAAGCTGGTTGCACAATACCTCAAAGAGATGTTATAAAGCAAGGCCATGGGTGCACTTCATTTTCAAGGAATTCATTAGAAAATTTATGTTGTTGCTATTCTCTTGAGGAATCCT
>JASDQU010735762.1:147349-166332 GCA_032191745.1 Picea mariana | reverse complement strand
CCTTCACTAGTTTCTCTTCTAGTGACTTCAGACCCCATAGTTGAGTACTATTGGAAGGTCCAGTGCTATTTGAGAGGAAGGACCTTACATATTTTAGGACACGAGCATTTGTTTTTTTTGATTCCCCAGACAGACAAAACCCACTTATCCACATATATCCTTCTTTTTCAAAACACTTTATGTATGATGCACTTCTAATTACATTTTTGATTTAGATATATATTGTGTAAAGTTTAAAATTTGCAACAAAGGCTCTTGTTTATTTATTGCTCTCACCACAATTTGCACATATCCACTCAGCTAGTCAGACATCATAGGGGACCCACAGAACCCCCATCATTCCAGATGCTTGCTAAACCTCCCTCCTATTTTAGGGGGTGTTGCTAGTCTTGCCAACTCATAAGCACCACCTTCACACACTCCAGTGAGTGCCACTATCTTAGGATCAACTTTGCTTGGTTCCACATTACTTGGGTCTAATTCCCAAGGTCCACAATCCACTTGCTCTCCTTTACACGGAAGCGGGGGGCCAACTTCCTCTCAAGGGGGAAGTACCAACCCACCCAGCCCCCCTCAAGGGTCAGGTTCACAGAACCCTCACACCATGGCTGGAACTAATCCTCCCCCCCCACTACAGATGCCATATTTGGCCTCTCTTAACATACCAGATCTAAGAAAACTCACAAATGATCCTATATTGCATGACCCCAAATGGCTTGCAATGCCTACCAAATCGATAACACCATCAGCATGAGATGAGGAGGATGGATTGTATGAATTGGCATTAGATCGAGCAACATTCAAAATCAAATCATAAAAAGTACCATATTGTGAATAAACCAAATCTAAGTACTGATCTCGAGCAATGGTTTCTTTCTTAGTAACTGCACCACCCATAGTGACATCACGAGCGATCGGTGGTAAAAGTGATTTAGTAAACCACTCCACCAATAATATGTCAGGAATTATTACTTTGATCATCCTTCATTGTCGTCTCCACTCATGAATATGGCCAGAGATATGCACAGAGTTAGTTTGACGAAGGGAGGTCAAGAGTTCAGTACCCATCTTGTAGTGAATAGTTAGTTTAAAGTGCGTGAGGAAAGACATGGAAAGGAGGTTGAAATCATGTAAAGAATCACATGGTAGTTCAATATACCACTTCGTTACAAAGCATGTAAGTGTTCGCTGGAAAAGATGCAAATGTATACAATCATCCATGAGGGAGTTTGATGAACACCACAAATGGAAAGTCATAACATGGTTATTTGGATCTTCTCCAGATTTTCTGTCAAATTTCAGAATATTAGAAGGAAGTTTAGTTGGAATAACTGGCCAAACTAGTGAATGAAAAATAGGATCATTGGCTAACCGAGACAAGTCTGGGAGATCCAGAGTCACAAGGAAAGGTATCTATCGATTAATTTATAGATGATACTAGTGTGGCATAGGAACACCAGTAGGACCATAAACTTGGTTAGGTGGATAATTGTAACTAGTAGGTCCTCCTACATACGCTTGTTGCTGACCAGGATAAGCAAGATTTGATGATGGCTAAGAAACATTTGCATAACTCGATGGGTTCTGATCATTATAAGTCGGGCGATTTTCTTTCCCATAATGAGGATAAATATGTTTCCCTTGAGGAGGGTAAGAAGTAGATCCTGGAGGTGGATACACATTAGAGAGAGGATAAACATTAGACCCTTGGGAAGGATAAGGTTGTTGTCCTTGAGGACTCCAGGTGGCATTTGGGACGCCCAGATAAGGTCGTCCATAAGATGGTTTGGAAGGAACAAGATTTGATACTCCTCCTTGTGGGTTATGATATCATTTCCCCCCAACATGGGGTTGCATAAATGTGCCTCCCGAAGATACTGCCCAGGATTGTGAAGGGTTTCCAACAAATGAAGGTTTCCCCCCTACCAGCGATGGATTAATGACCAGGGTATGGCTGGTAAAGTAAGGTTTCCCTCCAGGAGGAACATGAAAAGGGTGATGTCCCCCAAGAGGGGTAGGCCCACCATAGAATGGTGGTATTCTAGGAGGGATAGGTCTGCTATATAGTGTTTTCCTTCCAGTCGGTTCTATTTGGCTAGCAAGGGTCTGCATTCTCTAGTGTAAATATGTCATAGCAAGATTGTGCGAAGCATGTGGAGATGTAGAGTGAAAGTTTGTAAAAGTGGGGGTAGGGATCGAAGTTCCTTCAAGAAAATATAAGAATCAAAGAGACAATATGGAGAGGGTCAAATGAGTGTGAAAAGGGATAAAAAAATATTTGGGAATGGAAATAAAAACCAGAGCTCCTCCCCAGTGGAGTCACCAATTTCTGTTACAGGTGAATCCTCCTATGGAAAACTGGATTCCCTCTTGGTATCTAGACTCCTAAGGCCAAGACAAAAAAGTGCTTAATGTGGTCACTGAAATTACTTTAGATCTAATCAAGATAACATATGAAAGAGAAGAAGAAACATATGTACCTTATTAATGATGTTTTTCCTTGCAAAGTCTAGGCTGAGCTTCGATCCTGAGCTCCCTGATAGGTCTTGTAGAAAAAACAAAGATACAATGGACTTCCTACTCTACTGAGATTAGTTAAAATATAGATCCATCTACTGCAGACAAAGTCATGTGGAACAAGCATAAGTTTGAAAGAAACAGTCCAAGCATTAATATATTGATAAGAACAAGTAAAAGTACTTACAATCCTTTGGATGAAGGTGCAGCAGATTCTTCGAGTTTTCCTTGTCCAACCCATTTTCTCAAGTAATCTACATTGATTTCTTTGACTACATCTCAGTCACGAGATCATAAGTTCCCTATCTCCAATCTTTTCTGTCAATACCACTTATAGGATCATAAGTTTGGTATCAATCTCTAGTCTTTACCTCCCTTTCACCATGAGGAGGCCTCCTTATATAACCTTGGATAGGCCCAACCACTTGAGATATATTTGGGATAAGTTGAGGATTCCTCTCCTTCAGTTGAGGATCTTACCTAATATCATGCCTTGACCTTCTATTCGAATCCAACCACCTTCAAAAATTGAGGGTATTTTTCCTTGATTTGGCTCAACAAACCAAAAAATCGCTCAGAAAGGGTAGTTCTCCCCCAAAAGGGTGAACAAAGAACTCAAGCACTCCCCCAAATATGCCCAGGGAGAACTAGCTCTCCCTGACAGTGGGTAGGGGAGCGATCGTTTCCAAAATCCATATTTGAGTGGTTTTTCCAATGGCAAAAGGCTTGTACTTCTTGTCAACTGATTTTTCTTCATCAAAACTAGTCTTTGAGGTGTCTTAAGTGTCCCTATGATGTCTCTAGAGACACAACATGGGTGAGGTGGAAGTATGATGTTTGTGACACTTGTGGTCAAGATGCGACACTTGTAGATAAGATGCAATACTTACAACACTTGTAATGACGACACTTGCGTCACTATTGAAGTGAGTAATTTTGATGTGTAACACCAGGGAATCAACAATAGTGTTATTTTGTCTAGAGATGATTGTAATGTTGAAGGCTTCAAAATTTTCTATTAGTCAGTGCACTTCCTATTGATAATTCCTCAGGTGGGGATAGTTGCAGTGTATAGTGTTCCTTACTTGTCTAACGATGATTTCAGAGTATCTGAAAACCTTTAGTTCTTTAACGTTTAATTCTATGGCTTTCATTAGACCTTGTACTAGAGCTTCATACTTGGTGGTGTTGTTTCTGCATTCAAATTCTAGTCCATAGGACAAGAAATTTTGTTTACCTTTGGAATCAGTGAGGATACACCTTGTTCATGATTCCTCTTGTGACTTAGACCCATAAAAGTACAAGGTACAAACTTGTGAGAAAAAACCATCAGTTTAATTTTTCCTACCACTTTCCTCCTTTCTTCCTATCTGCTCCATGGTTTTTAACAGAGGTTCTTGAAAGAAGAGGATTTCTTCTACTGCCATCAACAAATTTTCTTGAAAAGTCATTTCAGAGTTTTGAGTAAGAGGGACATCAAATGAGAGAGGTGAGAAATTACCGAAATTAGAGTCATAGGAATAATTTCCTAGCATGGGGAAATCTATCGAAGAGGGTTCGTTGAGGGCTTCTAGGTCAGTGAAAATATGTTTTATATATATTTCCCTATCGATCCTGATCATATTCGTGTGTCCCTTTAATGGCAACGAAAGGTGAGCCCAGTTGTACTAAAGTATATGTTCAACTTCTTGGACCAATCTCGAATAAGTAGCAATTCATAAGCTTATGGGATATCTACTACAATGATGTCAATCACTTGAACAAATTTCAGGTGTGTCACCATTATGATCATGACATCCTTGAGTTCTCCCATAACTTTCACCTGGGTTCTATCCAGTTGTATTACATGTTTATCACTTTTGAGAGGGGTTGTGTTCAATTTTCTACAGATAGATAATGACATAACATTATAGGATTCCCCTGAGTGAACCAAACAATTATGGAGGTTTTTGTTGAAGACTTCAAATATCAAGAGGAATGGCGGGACAAAAGGCTTTCCATTTTTATCTTCAAAGTAAACATTTACAATTGGCTTATTTATTAGATCTGTGAGGGATGGATTTTATCCTTGGTCAGTGCTTGTTATAGGAGTTTTTACTCACTTCAAAGCTTGTAACATAAAGTCCTTTTGTTAGGGGATTCTACACATGTCCATGATCGATATATTAGTCTTCAATTTTTTCAAATCTTTTCCTGTGTTGTAGTCTAGCTTGGGTGATTCTCGTGTATGGATGTTTATAGGATTTATTTGGGAGACAAAAGATTCTTTCGGGTGATCGGATTTTTGTTTTCCTGTTGAAGTGTGGGCCACAGTAAGGTTGTTTGAGACTGGTTGACCCCTATTTCATGTTTTCATAGCCAAGACCTCTATGGGTGGTTCTTGAACCTCAAATAGATCATCAGAAGGCATCGGTAGGTCAGAGTCCCATAGCAACATGGTTGTTTCTTCTGGTGGGTCAACTTATTCCTGATCAACAATAGTAATAGATGACTCGCTTGATTGTTCAGTAAGGAAAACTTCATCTAGGAACCGATTGGCCATAAAATTCATGGCATGCACCCATTGTGGATAATATCTTTCACAATTTTTCTCTTGGTGATAGGTACAGAAAGAGTTGGATGTTACATTTCCCATATCGATGTTTAAGGTCATTGGGGGAGGTTCAATTTCTTTGAACAATGGATTTCTTTTAAAAAATGGTTTATAGGGCCTTTGACCTTGGTTTCCTTCCCTTGCACTTCTTTTCATGTCTATGATTTTGTTTGAAAACTTCTTTATCATTAGTTGTAGGTATTCTATGTCTGAGCTTCCTTTCTCGGGACCTTTTTCTATTTGTTTCCTTGGGGGTCTGGTCAACAAGAGTCATCTCCTCAGAGGAGATTGAACTTACTTCTTAAATAATGAGACTTGGACTTATTTACATCCCTTCATTTCGAATTCTATTGTTTTGGATTCCTCAAAATTCTCAGCTAAGGGTGTTTCTCCATCCCTCTTCACAAACATGGAAATGGAAGCAGGGAGAGCATTAGCATATACTTCGATTTGAAGCAACTTAGTGGTTTTAGCTTTGGGTTGAAATTTGTTTAGGATAGTGGTGAATCTTTGATTGAAGTCTTTAACCTTCTCCTTTGATTTCATGGTAGGAGTGTACAACTCATCCATCAAAGCTCTTGTAGTGGTTTCTTCCGCAAATTTATCTAAAAAATCCTTTTGAAACTTCGTCCAACTAGTTATGGACCCTACAAGAAAGTTAAAATACCATGTGGAGGCTGAATTCTCAAAAGTATAGGGAACAATCTTGCATACTACATATTCCTGTTGGACATTCATCAGTCTAATAGATAGTATGAATTTTTTCATATGGTCTTCAAGAATTCTTGAGGTTTCAGGGTCAAATTTAGGGAGTAACTTTTCTGGATGCTGGGGAAGGTTATGTACTTGTCTGAGGATGGATAGAGAATCTCTGGCCAACCAAGGTTGATTATTCTAAGGTGTGTTTCCCCTTTCTTCATTATGATCATTGTTATCTTCCATGTCATCCAACTCTGAAATTGAGCATTCCGAGTTAAACCCTTCCTCGTCAGAAAAATCGTTGGGCTCAAAGAAGTTGCCAACTGGTGTTTTGAGGATTATATTAAGGGGATGTTTGATCTTGGTGAGGAAGAAATATATCAGGTATTCTACTATGTGAACAAAAACCTAGTTGGGGGTGTCAACCACTGCTTTGACTTTTTTTCTCCGAGGAAGTAGCGGGGCTAAGGGTAGCACTCCAATTTGTTGAGCGTAATCTCTTGTGATTCTTCTGAACTGGTTCAAATCCTCATGGGGAAGAGAGTAAGGTATTTTAGGGAATAAATGTTCTTCCTCTTGCTGGGGTGAGTTACTAGTTTCAGGAGTACTCAGTGTATGTGGGTTGTCTTGAGAATGACTAGCCATGGATGTGGGTTGTTTTGAATCTACAGGCTGTGTGGAAAATTATATCAGAAATATTATCAACCATTCATTCATCATCCCTCCTTCTAGTGCTAATTCTGTTGAGGGGTCCTAAATCCCTTTAACTCAATAGCAGGAACCAAACCTGCCACCAAGGCCCATTTAGACTCTGCAACGTTTTATAGTGGAATGGTTCTCCATATCTGTCGATCCGGCCAAATAATTGATGGGATTTATGTAGTGATTGACATGATATCTTCTTATGAAAATTACTCCTTCATTTTAAATGTTCTCTTTTGTATTTTACTTTATTAGGTGGGTCTCCTAAAATATATGTGCTGGTATAAACCAGTTGGTTAAAGGGGAAATATTAACTACGGAAGAATTTTGATCTTGGGATAACCCTCGTGCTCCAACATGCAGAAAACGATTTTCATACCTACGACAAGCCTGGTACTAATACATCAACTTGTTGGTATTTTAATTATTGATTGAGATACAATTATCAAAAGAAAACTGTTATAACCCTAAATTCCACCTGACATGCATATCTGGCATCAAGGCATTTAACTTGCTATCTTTACCAAGCCATTATTGAAAAACTCTTTTAAAAAACATCATTTTGAAGGTGTACACACCCTGCACCATTACTACCTACGTACACATGCTTGTTGAGCCACTACAGCCTGCGTACACTCACATAATATCGCAAAATGGGAAATTTGCATAGGATACTAGATTCCAGGCTGTTACTTCACCATTTGACTGGCCATATCAAGTCACCCCAACCGTTACTGTCCCTTTTGGCCTATAAAAGAAGGGCTTTGGGTCCCATTGAAAGGGGAAGTACGAGAGCAAAGAAACTCTGCCCATTTTTTTTGAGTTTCTGTGAGCTTCTGTGTCATTAAGGGATGTTGGTCTTCTATACCGGTACTCCCTTCCTATGCTAGACTATTGTTTTCTCATTTTTTTAAAGAGTTACAAAGCTGTACATGACCTGTAGTGGGCCTGCATGTGTGCATACACACCTTGCCCTTAGACAGACTGCGTACATACGCTGGCTGTTGAAGTGTCAATAACGTGCCTGTTGAGAAAGTTTTTTGCAAAACGAAGAGGCAATCATCCTCTTCCCTATCAAGAGTCACACTCCTTAGGGGTTTTCTTGATCTAGTACTGGTCTCTGTTATAGAATTCTATAGCCTAGGCCTGACTTTAGTTTAGCTTTCTTTTGACAAAAGATTTTTTTTACTTTCTTTAATAAGTTTTTTAGTCAAGTTGGTGAGTCTTCTTTGATCTGCCTGTTGGGTGTTGTTAGTGACTCCCTGTGAACTTCTATTAGGAAAGAAACCATTTCTTAGCCTTGTCTTGTCATCATTTCCCCCCTTTTTGCTTTTAAAGAAAAGAAAATAATTTATTTTCAATTTTCTTGTTTTGAAGCAAGTAACAATAAAAAAAAATCCTTTCATTACTTTGTTTGGTAAAGTAGTTTAGGTTAGTTGCTTTGTTTACCAAGGAAAAATAAAGTTTTCTTAAGTTCTTTACTTGAATTCTTAGGACATTAAGTAGCTCGTAGTCAAGCGAAATCTTGTTTTGAATTTTTCTTTTCAAAGATCTGAGAAAAGTAGTTACGAAATGTTTGGTCAAAGATTTTCAATTGAAAAATCTTTATTTGTGAAGAAAGAAGTACTTTGGTTTCCTATATCATCTTATGCTCTTCTCTTTCGTCTCTTAAAGAACATCATTGGTTTCACTTTGATTCCTTTTGACTTAAGAAAACCACTAAAATTAACACCTAATTAAAAGTTATTAGACTTTGTGTTTGAAGGGTTCATCAATTTAGTCTAAGCTAGAGCCTTGATTTAGGATTGGAGAGGAAACTCTTCAAGGCTACAAAAAAAAACATAAGAGTCTGAGCTAGGGAGTGCTTGAAAGTCTAGTAACTGTGAAAGTTATCTGGGACCCCCCTCTAGCACAGGGGATAAACACAAGGTCCCATGCAGAAAGTTAGTGGAGATAAACCCTCCAAAGCTAGACCAAGCGTAGTGGGGAACACATATAGAAGGCTTATCTTGGGATTCCATTGATCACATTTTCCATGGAGCTTCATGGGTCTCGAATCCGTTCAAGGTCCTCATTCATCTTCTGGAACACTTTCTTTCGATACCCTTGATAGGTTTCAGGCTTGATACCCTGCTCATTGCGGTCCACCCGACTGTCAACTGTACCCACCTGGTGACTATTTGCGCGCTGGCAATCTAGTTGCCTTTATCTTAGTGACTTGCACAGGTGACTGCAGGGGTATACCATGATACCTAGGGAAGACATCAGGCCATGATTTGAAGAGTATACCTAGAGGGTGCTTCCGTATTGGAGTTTCACTTGCACCAGTAAGTTTCTCTAGTGTTGGTTGTTGTAACTGTTATTCCAACTAGCTAGTGATTTTCTTGTCTTACCTCATAGGAAATTTTTCTTGTATGTGCTGGTTAAAAAAAAAAAAAAAAGATTATAGAAAGTGTGTCATTGATCAGCTCTCAGAGTGGAGGATCAAGAGATCTGTTGGTCGTGAAGGATTTTGGGCCTACCACCGATTGATCTTGAGCCACCCCCGCTACCGCTAAGGTGAAAATTAGACCAACAAGGGTCTTTTGAGGTGACCGGGTTACAGGAAACTATGTCCAAATCATTGTTGTGGGTGGGAAATCCCTCCTACGGACTAGCACTAAGGGTTTTATCATGCATGCAGAAATTAACTAAAGATTCTTACTTTTTACCATCATCCCATGCCTAGACCCCCATTACTCATATGTAAATATAAGGCTCAATAGATTAAGTTGATGTACCTTATTTTTCGTGTTTTATGTCGATCCCTTTCCATGCTTGGTCATTCTTTAATTGCAACTCTCCTCCTAATGCTGACCTGGATTCACTAAAGACAAACAAAGAACTCCACATGCATATGATCTATGAGCTAATGGGTTAGATATTTAATCAATCATACAATCAATATTACAATAATGACAATCTCATATGGTGGGACGGGAAAAGAAATCCTTTTATTAACTTCACAATGATACCTTACAATGATAAAGTCAGCTACTACTCTCCTCGATCCTGGTACTGGGCTCTTCTTCAATTGTCTTCCAACTTCTTTGCTTTATACTTCTCTTTGCACAAGGATGGCTAAAGGTTGGGACAAAGGGAATTCTTAATCGGGTATAGTTTCTTTACTATGATTCTCCTCTTTTCAAATGTGATCCCTAACCCTTATTTAATAGGCTAGAAGAAGCTAGGTATTTGGTCGAGTGATCAGCCATGCATGGCCGAAAGGTTTAGTTAACTTACCCAAAGCTGTGTGTTCCGTCAACAACTTTCCTTTTTTCGTGATTTTGTAGGTACATCGGGGTTGTCCTGGGTCAGCTAGCATGTACACGTGTGCAGTAATGGAGCAGGGCACATGGGTCTTTATAAAAGGGGTTTTTAAGAAGAGGTGTTCAATAGTGTTTTAGCAAAGAAGGAATCTGAGCTGGCCTGATGTCAGGTAAGCATGTCAGGTGAAAATTAGGGTTATAACAGATTCCCCCTAATGTGTGAGGTCAGAAGAGCATATGATGGCTGAAATACATTAACAATCTTCTCCAACTTTCAAAACAAGTGAGCCCAGGGACCAGAAATCAAGAGGTCCCTTCTGCAAAATAATAATTGTCTCACCGAGGCAGGCATACCCATGCTCAGGATGAAATAAAATCATGGCTACCAATCAAATACACTGTAGATCTATGTCATATAACTTATATAAAGTGTATCCGCAAGTAATACACAACGAAGCTACATCTCGAAATCAAAAAGATATACATATAGAGTATCCATCTTCTAGAAGCTGATGAGGCCTGATGGCTAAAGATGAGGTCTTCAGAGCTCGAACAACAACTTCAAAATATTCCAAACTTGAGTAGGAGTGTAATATGAGTGTACAAATTCACTACCTAGAGGTCTTCAACTACTCGTCGGTCATGAACTAGAGGATCTTGATGAACAGAATGAAGGATTCATTGATCTCGAACAAAGACTTGGTTGGACTTTTGGGATGGCTAGGCATGATGGTAAGGGAAAAAATGCAGAGGGGCCGACTCAATCTTGGTAAAACTTCCCTTGAACAATAGCACGACAACTGATGAGACTCAGGCAGCATAGCATTTGACATAAGTTCACGATGCAGGAGGCAACGTAAACTCTCCATATGTTTGGAAGGACAACCAAACAGAGGAGGACACAACTCTATGTAGCGAGAAAACATTCCTAAGGTCGTATTAAATCCCATAGTTTGACGAACAAACAGATAGATGTGATTTATCCAAGGGAGACTGATTATGCTGCCAATACAAAGAAACTACTTTTCCCTTCCTCTTTTTGGGGTATATTTGATTTTTTTGTCTTTTTCAATAATTTTGGAAAAAGAATAAAAGAATGTTACATTACAAAGGAAGAATGAGTGTTGCAAACATACAAGTTTGAGGCGCAAGGACAAGACCGATGTTCAAAGAAAGGACACTTGGGAAAAATCCATCCTAGGACCAAAGGTGTCAAGACGCAGAGGCAAAGTTCTATAGGGCTTGCGTATAAAGCATGCTTCAGATGGCTCAGTTGAGAGCAACATGGAGCCGGCATTAGACCAAAGACGCAGGTATGAAAACACAGTTAACAAAACACACAATGGTAACATCCTTCAATGTAAGTTTAATGAGCCCAGAGAAGGTAAGCTCGATGGTTTTTCATATTTAGAGAGTCTGAAAAAACGTAAAAGGAGACTCCGATGGGGTACCTATTTCAAAGCTAGTCTAGTTGGTTCAAAAAAGGGGTAAACTACCATTAACAAGACATCTATTCAAAACCATTTTAATGAGTGTGATAAAGATAAGATCACTCAACAATTTTTTTATTTTTAAGGAGTCTGAAAAAAGCTTAACTATGGTCTCCGTTAGGAATGTTCTTCTGGACCCTTTTAACGAGTGTGAAAGAATAAGTTCACTTGGTGATCTTTTCAATTTTAGGGAGTCTGAAAAGAGCTTAACTATGGACTCCATGGGGGTTCCTTTTTCATACATTTAGTCCCTCAGGCCCGAAAAAGGGTTAAAATGATACCTGAGGGTACTCTTCTAGAGAACTGGAGTTCCTTAGAGTATACCTTTGTTCGTACAGTTGACCGTATGGACCGAAAAAGTGGTAAACTACCGCCGGACAGACGTGACTTCAAATTTTAGTTTAACGAGAGTGAAAGGCCACAACATAGATCGATAATATTTTCATGTTTAGAGGGTCTGAGAAGGGATTAAAAGAAGACCCGTTATGTTTTTTGGGAGTTCTGAGGGTGAGGTCAAGAGTGAAAAGGAATCATGCAAATGAGGCTCAAACTTGTAATCAGGGAAAAACTATGGAGGACTCCCAAGCCTATAGTCGTTAGTGACCGCATGGGCATCGTCATGCAACTAGGATCTACCTAGGGCATCCATGTTATGGTAGGATCTACCACCAAATTACGACACTTCTAAAGTAGTAATGAGGGTTCTGTGTTGCAACTCGGTGGGATCGATCCTATGACAAAGAGGAAAAGACAACGAGATGCAGAAAGTGAGGGTGGAATCCTAACTTAAATGCAACGAGCTGGGAAAAAATGGCTTTTTATTAAAGAACCATCCAAATACCCAAATCTCAAAAATTTTCCAAATACCCAAAGGAATACCTCCCTTGATCATCCAAACAAAACTCCTGAACCATCTTAAATGATTTTCATTTTAGAAAAAAAAGACAAAAGGGTCCGAAAATTGACAAAAAAGGGCCAAAAAACTCTATAAATAGAAGCTGGCAGCTCATTATCACCTTTGTTAATTTAGAAATTGACTAAAAGCCAAAACTACCCCTTTGTGAAAAGAATTGATTCTGGGAGCTTCGGTGGACGAAACAACCATCTTCTTGGACCAAGTAAGTATAAACTCTCTCTTGCAATTTAAATCTTTATTTATGATTTTAGTTTCAAGTTTTTGGGGGGCGTCAACCCTCAAAAGGTCGTCCCTAGGTCCACGCGGGCTGTCTTATGACAGGTCGTATGTACACTCGGCCAAAGGAAAAAACTGCATGCATGTACATGCGACTGTCATCATTACATCCCATGTGGACCCTTTATTTAATGGATTTTTTTTTTTAAAAGCAAGGGTTAACCCTCCTGAACTTGGGTTTTTGCAAGATGTATGTTCACTGGAGGGAAAGAGAGAATGAGGAGATTAGTGCATTGGTTGGGGAATACCCTAATGCTGTTGCTGCTTTAATGCAATGTGGGATGCTAAAATTCTTCCTATGTCCTTTTATGCGAGCACAACCTAGGCTACTGAATACCTTGGTTGATTATTGGCATTCTGATGCAGAGGCCTTTATGTTAGATGGGCAGTCACTGGTGCCTACTACGGAGGATATATACTTTTTGACTGGACTCTCCAGGAGAGGGGAACCAGTAAACTTCTGGACATATCCTTTGGGGCCTCATAACATATCGAAATTGATAGGAATTTATTGTGAGGCTAGTATAAACCGATCAAGCTCTCGGGTGCCAATAAGCAAGATCACTGATTTATCACTATAGGTGATTGTGTTTCTTATTGGGTGAATGATTGGTTCTGTGACTCTACATCAGGCATCCCGTGCACAGATGAACTGTGCATTCCAGTGCTTAAATGCACAGATATTTGACTGGAGCACTACATTGTTGGATTGTATGAAGAGGCATCTGACAGATTGTCAGTTGTGGACACAGAGGAACTTCAGGTTTAGGATGATTCTATGCTCTTTCTTCTTTGAAAGAGTTCCTAGTTTCATTCCTTGAGTAGTGGTATGAGGACATCAGGCCTCTCTTCCTATGGTTTGCAGATGGGTAGTGTTATTGCCACGACAAGGTGGTGGAAGGACCAATGAGTACTTTGATGATGACTTCTTTGCTTGGTTATTGTGACAGATCCCAGTCATAGAGGATTACCCTTATGATGGGATTGATTTCTCAAGAGACCCTGAGATACTAGTACCTCCTGGCGAGGAGCGAGGAGAGATGGGTAAGTTTGTATCGGTTTTTTTTTTTTTGTGAAACATATGTAATTTTTATGTTGTTTTTTATAGATATTGTTTTTTAATACTAGAGTATTTGATAGATATGTGTCTATTATGTGCAAATGTGGGACCAGTACGACCTACAGATTATGCGAGGAAAATGCATCGTCCTCGGCCAGGGGCCGCACCTGTCACCGCAGGGGGACCAACAACAACAAGAGAGCTTCCAGCCAGTGAGGATGAGAGGGTTTTGAGACGAGTTGAGCGAAACTTTACCTCGCTCACCTACATATTCCCTATGGAATATATTGAGGATCTACCACCATCTATGCAACCTCATGTAGTGGGGGCACCATAGACGTGGGTCCGACTATTTCAGCGTTTGGAAAATGTTGTTGATCATTACAATAGGGCCCACTGGCCCTGACCTTAGTTAGTCTAGACTTCTCACGTGCCGAGAGCACTACTTGTATATATTTTTTGAGGGCATAATCCCCATGACTCGTTACTAGTCATATTTTTGAGGCGCTTGCATCTACCTATGTACTCTGGTGCTTATGATATTATATATGCATTTTTATGTCTTTTTGTGTCTTATGGATCATATTTGCCTTTAAAAATGTATTTACTTGTTTATGTGTATGTCTTTTTATATGTGTGCGAGATGCCAGTCTAAAATTTGATTAGCTAGAGTATCTGTAAATTGGTTTAATCTCCTAGGAACATGAAAATATGTAATATAATCAAATCTTTTTTCTAAGAGACATACCCTAAGGAATCATCGGCGTAAAGCCAGATCATGAACATGGTAGACTCTATTTAACTGAGACACAACTAGTTGAGCATCTAAATAGACCTGGAGATGAGAGATACCAAATGATAGGGCGTCATGGAGCAACTCAATAACTGCATTATACTCGACAACATTGTTTGTGGTGTTGCCTAAGCATATACCTCTGGAAGATAATAACTGGCCTCGAGGTGTAAAAATTACCCAAGCTGCGGAGGCAAGCCTCCAAGTGTGCCGGCTAGCACTGTCTACATACCTAATGAACACCTCTGATTCACTTGACATATGCCATAGTGACAAAAGATAACATCAAAAATAACACATCCATAATACTAAAAGAAATTAGAAAGTAATAGTACAAAGACTATACATATGTTGCAAAAAGTTACCCAAGGTGACCTACCTATGAGTAATACTTCTTGAGGTAGAGCCCATTTCTAGGCTCCACCAAAGCATTTCCCTCAAATTCAACCAGACGATAAGCACCCTTTTTTAGAACCTCTTTTATGATGAAAGGTCCGAACCACATGGGTTTGAATTTTCCTTCCCCTAGGGGGTCCTTATCTTGGTCATAGACCAGGACAAGGTCACCTTCAAAGAAAATCTGAGGACGAATAGACTGATCATACTGACACTTGACTTTATGTTTGTGAGCCTCGTTGGCCAGGGATGCATCACGATGCTGCTCAATGAGCCGCTCAAGGTATAATAACCGTTCTTCAAGTGGAGAAGTGTCTGGCAATAGCTGTACTGCCAATTTTAGGGATAGGATCTAACATTCAATAGGCAAGACTACTTCCATCCCATAAACAAGTTGAAAAGGTGAGAAACTAGTTGTAGTATTAACAGACGTTCGGTAAGCCCATAATGTCGAGTATAACAAAAAATGCCAATTTGACTTGGCTGAGTTGATCCTTCACTTTAGGATGGTATTAAGAGATTTATTTACAGCTTCCACCTGACCATTTTCTTGGGGATAGTAGGGTGACGAATATTCTTGCCACAATCCAATCTTTGATGTTAATTCATTCATCATCTGGTTCTGAAAGTGACTGCCATGGTTAGTGAAAATCTCTCTCGGGATGTCGAACCTTGTTATTATCTGGTTGAATAAAAAGAGAGCCACAGTCTCTCCATCATCTTTAAAAGTTGTCATAGCTTTGACCCACTTCGTGACGTAGTCTATGACTATAATGATATAATGATGCCCCCTTGCTGAAGGAGGGTTGCATGTAGTGTAATCAATCCCTCACTTGGTGAAGGGACCAACTGTGATGATAGGAAACATGGGAGCAATATGTGCCCTCATCTTCCAAGAGAAGATATGACATGGGTGGCACTTCTTGATCGATTCGATACAATATTTGATTAGTGTCAGCCATAAGTAACCTGCTCGTAAAATATTTTGGGTTGTTGCCAACCCAGACAAATGACCGCCGCATGCTTCGGTATGGAAATTGTTAAAAATGATAACTACTTCTTCATGAGTGAGACATCGATGCAGGATGCATTCTACACCTCTTCGATACAACGTATCGTCGAGTATGGGATAATTCTTGGCATGATGGCGTATACGCTGATTCTCATCACGAGAAGTAGAGGTGGGGCACTTCAAATTCTGGAGATAGATAATTATATCTCTGTACCATGGATGTGAAGATGCGATAAAAACCATATCTCCTATGATAGGTGACTCTTCAGGCTTAACATCACCTGACTCAACCGGAAGTTCCGAAATAAGTTCTGTGAGGACCAGTGAATTTTTGGATTTTGCTGAAACGAAATCTAAGTTGAATTCATAGAGGATGACTATCCATTTACTAATCTTTTCACCTATTACCCATCGTGTCAACATGTATTGAAATAGATTCACAATGGCAATGATGGTGGTATTTCGAAACAAAACATAATGACAGAACCATTGAATAGCATGGACTGTTGCCAATGCAAGTTTTTCAATATGAGAATAATTAAGTTTCAGTCTGATTAGGTGATCCGAATGGATTTTGCATCCTCGAGTTATATGATCCAAATGGTACAATGGTTATGGGTAAACTTCGCTCTTCACATATTCAGATCTTTACGATATTAAGCCTTTTATATCGCTTGCCACACATGGTGCATTATGCTATGTTAATATATCATACATAGGATATATGGGAACGTTGCAATGCGTTTTTTAAAAGGTTTAAACTATGCAATATTCATTGCTGTACATGTATTGGTTCGATGAGTGTGCAATTGGGCACAGCTTATACCGTTTGAAGGATGGTTTGCATGGCAATGGGAAACACGTCTGTGTACAGGTTCATTGCCTCGTTTTGGCAGAGATTTCGGCGGGGTATCCTCCAATTCAGCTGGGAAAACCGCCCATTTAACTGATCATTATAATTCTGTTAAGAAAATAACCAGAGATTTGGCCGCGACAGGGGTATTTTGCTACTAAATAGCTCGGCTGGGAATGAAAACAGAGGTATAATTCTATTAAGAAAATAACCACAGCATCATTCCCATAAATCGGAGCATCTTTTCTGTTGATTGAAATATTATTATACTGAGAGGTTGTGTGCTATAAAGGGGATTCAGCCTGCATGAAACATTGGAGAGTTTTATGTCCACGGTTTGCTGAAGCTGCGTTTTAAAACTGTGAAGTCTTTATGCTGCTACATTTTCTAGAGCTGACTATTTTCTGTTCATTGGTGGCTTTCTTGCTGTGAAAGACCATTCTATATTTTTCCAGAAGACGTAGTCTTAAGGGCTTTGTACAGTGACTTCATCATAGTTTGCTGAGATTGTATCCAGCCATTTATGTACCATTCTGCATAGTATTCCTGTTTCATAGTCTGCTGGAGATTGTTCCTGTAAACCATTGTACCATTTTCGAAGATTTAATTGGATCGGTACCCATTGGAGAGGGACCCGGAGACGTAGCCTAGTGAAGGGGGTGAACTCCGTTAACAAATCCATCATTCGTGACTCTCTTTTCTGCTGTGTTTTTTTCACTTTGTTCGTGTTTTCATTTTGCTGTTATCTTCATTTTGTTTCAGTATCACAGTTTCATATTACAGTAGATATTTACATGTAAAATGTTTCATATACATGCTGAGCATTCGTATGTCTTTTTAAATCACTAAAAGTTAGATCTTATGGATCAAATTAATGGTATCAGAGCTGGTTTACTGTAGTGCAAGATTGTGAATGCTTACCAGGTCAAAATCTCATCTCGGTGAAGGAGAATTAGTTGAAGGTGACCCTGAGACTGGTTCAAGGAAAACATTCCCAAAAGCCATGTCTTCTCCACGAGGGGAAGAAGGACATGGGGAATGGGAGAAATCTGATCTCACTGAAACAGAGTTTCTAGAGGCCTTTATCAGCATGAAAAATATGGTGGAAATGCTTTTTGAAGAACGTGCAGAAAAGAAGAAGAAGGAAGATGAAACTTCTTCCAAAGATGCAGAAGCAAAGGGCGAAGATAAGGGTAAAGGCGTAGGTGATGGTGATCTTAATGATGCTAATAAATCCTCTTCTTCTCATACTTCTCATTTGCATAATGTTAATATGCCATATTTCAAGCTAGATGTGAAATTTGAGTTACCTATCTATAATGGAGACTTAGATGCTGAAAAACTAGACAATTAGATTAAGCAGCTTGAAGTTTATTGCAGGGTGCAGGGCATCAATGATGACCCTTCTAGAATCCAACTGGCCACTTTACGGATGAGTGGGATGGATCTTACTTGGTGGGAGAGCAAAGTTCAGCAGGATCTTCAAAATAATGGTAAAATCATTTCAGTTTGGACTGATTTCATTGAGGTTTTGAGAAAACAATTCTATCCTTTAGGCCATATACAACAGTTAACTATGAGTTGGCAAACCTTTAGACAAACTAAAGGAAAAAATATTCAAGATTATACTCATGAATTCAGAAAGAGGGCTATTGCATTGAATGTTTCATTAGATACGCATGAGACTCTTCTTAAGTACATTGGTGGCATGCATTCTTATTTGAGACATACTTTATTGATGTTTAACCCCAACAATTTAGATGATGTATGTGTTCAAGCCACACATTTAGAAGCTAGGGGAAATCATGCTAATGATACTTTTGTGAAGAAATCAACGAAGTTTGACAGCAAATCAAAAGATAAAGATAAGGGGAAAAAGAAGATGGCTACTGTTAAGAAAGAGGGCAAGAAGCCTACATGTTCGCATTGTCAGAAGGGACATGATGTCTCTAAGTGTTGGAAGCTTCGTCCGGATTTAAGGCCAAAGAGATACGGAGGAAATAAAGATAAAGGCAAAGCAAAATCTACTGCAGTAGTTATTCAAGACTTGGGATCCGACTCAGGTGATGAAACAAAGGTTACAGCGGTCGGAATCCAAGGTAAGAATAAAGGTATCTCACTTTCCATTGACGCAAAAGCAATTTCTTGTGCAAGTACAAATCTGCCATCTACTTCTAAGAATAATGATAAATATAGAAGTGCACTGTTTCATGTTCGAGTCATAGCAAATCACACAAAGATTGATACATTGTTTGATAGTGGATCACAAGTAAATTTGATATCAGAAGAAGTGGTTAAAAAGTTACATTTAGTCACTAAACCTCATGAAAAACCCTATCCTCTTGGTTGGGTTACTAATGATACACAA
>JASDQU010735762.1:127632-137819 GCA_032191745.1 Picea mariana | reverse complement strand
GAGGCTGGTAAATGCTAGTAAGAATTTTGTGTTAATGATGGTTAAGGTAAAGAATGATGAGATCTCTAAATCTTTTGAAGGGTGTGATCCTAAACATAAATCTGAACTAATTGAGATTATTTCTGAGTATGATGATTTGTTTCATGATCCAAAGGGGTTGCCACCAAAGAGAGAGGTTCATCATGAGATACAATTGCAACAGGATGTGCCACTTCCGAACATAGCCATGTACCGGATGTCTGTTATGCAGAATGAGGAAATCAAGAAGCAAGTTCAGGAGCTGATTGAGAAGGGGGTCATCTGGCCAAGCACTTCTCCCTGTGGCTCTCCGATAGTCTTGGTTCCAAAGAAGGATGGGTCTTGGCGCATGTGCATTGACTACAGGGCCCTTAACAAAATCACCATTAAGAACAGGTATCCTCTTCCCCGCATTGATGATTTGTTGGATCAATTAAAACATGCAATTTACTTTACTAAATTGGATCTGCGTAGTGGGTATCATCAAATCCGGGTTGCTGAAAATGATGCTTGGAAAACACCTTTTAAAACGAAACAGGGTTTGTATGAATGGCTTGTAATGCCTTTCGGGCTGTGCAACGCACCTGCTTCTTTTATGCGGGTCATGAATGATGTTTTTCGTCCCTTTATTGATGATTTTGTAATCGTATACTTGGATGATATTCTTGTGTTTAGCAAAACCTGGGCGGAGCACATTTTACATGTAAAGAAAGTCTTAGATGTATTGAGGAAAGAGAAGCTTTATGTGAAAATGTCAAAATGTGAATTTGATAAAACCTCTTTAGTATATCTAGGCCACATAATTGGTGGAGGCCACCTGCGAGTGGACCCAGCCAAGGTTGTTGTCATTGTAAACTGGCCACGGCCTAATATTGTTACTGAAATCAGAAGTTTTTTGGGTGCGGTTCAGTATTGGAGGAAATTTATTTCTGGGTTTTCTTCCATTGCTGCCCCATTAAATGCGTTGACAAGCATTAAAGAAATTTTCCAGTGGGGAGGCAAGCATCAAAAAGCCTTCGACACTTTGAAGGAAAAGATCAGCACAACGCCGGTTCTGACATTGCCAGATTTGCAGCAGGCATTCGAGATCGAAACAGATGCCAGTGGATTTTCCATGGGAGCCGTTTTGATGCAAGGGAGGAAGCTAGTCCGTTACCATTCAGAAACGTTCTCTACTGCGAATGTTTGGGTACATTTTGGGCTACCCATGTCTATTGTATCGGATCGGGATTCCCGGTTCTTGGGAGAATTTTGGTCAACATTATGGGAGCTTATGGATACTAAACTGAAGAAAAGTACAGCTTTTCATCCACAGACTGACGGGAAAACAGAGGTAGTGAACAGGACAATGGTTCAGCTACTCAGAGGATATTGTAGTAAACATCCTAAACTTTAGGATGAACAGGTGCAGTACATACAACATGCTTACAACCATGCAGTTCATTCTTCCACGAAGAAAAATCCTTTTGAAACTTGTTTTGGTTATCTGCAAAAAACACCTATGGACTTCTCTTTTGGAAAAGATGCAGTGGATGGACATCATGATGCAGATAAAGCTTTAAAGTTCATTCATAGAATCCAAGCAGTGCAACAGGCAGTTCAAGAACAGTTGGAGAAGAGCCAGGCAAAGTACAAAGCCAGGCATGACAAGCATCGAGTTGATCATCAATTCCAGGTTGGAGACAGAGTTTGGTTACATATCACCAAAGAAAGACTGAAAGGTGAAGGTAAAAAGCTTAAGCCTATCAGGTATGGTCCTTTTGAGATCCTGGAAAAGATCRGAACTAATGMTTTTCRTTTRAATTTACCTCCATATATGMAAATTTATTYAGTTGTCAATGTTGAGAATCTTAAATTGTATGAGCCTCCTATGATCATGGATGAGGAAACTAACATGYAGATTCCTTCARTTGATGATATGSCACCTGAATATATGAATGAGTTGCAGGATGATGTTATTCTTGACAGAAATGTACGGACTTCACGAAGAGGGAATGTTGAGTACCTTCGAGTGGGGCTTAAAGGAATGCATCCTAGCAAGGCGAAATGGATGGAAATTGGAAAAGTGAGGGAGCTATACC
This sequence comes from Picea mariana, assembly GCA_032191745.1. Classification (NCBI taxonomy): domain Eukaryota; kingdom Viridiplantae; phylum Streptophyta; class Pinopsida; order Pinales; family Pinaceae; genus Picea; species Picea mariana. Next base: position 135,720 of record JASDQU010735762.1, on the reverse strand, counting down.
CTCACTTACTTGCTGAATAATTCAGGCTTTTGGTGGTCCAAAAGCTCTCCAATGGGAAGGAATGATCCGAATGGATTTTTCATCCTCGAGTTATATGATCCAAATGGTACAATGGTTATGGGTAAACTTCGCTCTTCACATATTCAGCTCTTTACGATATTAAGCCTTTTATATCGCTTGCCACACATGGTGCATTATGCTATGTTAATATATCATACATAGGAGATATGGGAACGTTGCAATGCGTTTTTAAAAGGTTTAAACTATGAAATATTCATTGCTGTACATGTATTGGTTCGATGACTGTGCAATTGGGCACGGTTTATACCGTTTGAAGGATGGTTTGCGTGGCAATGGGAAACACGTCTGTGTACAGGGTCATTGCCTCGTTTTGGCAGAGATTTCGGCGGGGTATCCTCCAATTTAGCTGGGAAAACCGCCCACTTAACTGATCATTATAATTCTGTTAAGAAAATAACCATAGATTTGGCCGCGACAGGGGTATTTTGCTACTAAATAGCTCAACTGGGAATGAAAATAGAGGTATAATTCTGTTAAGAAAATAACCACAACATCATTCCCATAAATCGGAGCATCTTTTCTGTTGATTGAAATATTATTATACTGAGAGGTCGTGTGCTATAAAGGGGATTTAGCCTGCATGCAACATTGGAGAGTTTTCTGTCCACGGTTTGCTGAAGCTGCGTTTTAAAACTGTGAAGTCTTTATGCTGCTACATTTTCTAGAGATGATTATTTTCTGTTCATTGGTGGCTTTCTTACTATGAAAGACCATTCTATATTTTTCCAGAAGACGTAGTCTTGAGGGCTTTGTACAGTGACTTCATCACAGTTTGCTGAGATTGTATCCAACCATTTATGTACCATTCTGCACAGTATTCCTGTTTCATAGTCTGCTGGAGATTGTTCCTGTAAACCATTGTACCATTTTAGAAGATTTAATTGGATCGGTACCCATTGGAGAGGGACCCAGAGACATAGCCCAGTGAAGGGGGTGAACTCCGTTAACAAATCCAGCATTCATGACTCTCTTTTCTGCTGTGTTTTTTTCACTCTGTTCGTGTTTTCATTTTGCTGTTATCTTCATTCTGTTTCAGTATCACAGTTTCATATTACAGTAGATATTTACATGTAAAATGTTTCATATACATGCTGAGCATTCGTATGTCTTTTTAAAGCACTAAAAGTTAGATCTTATGGATCACTAGGCCTCAACTTAGGTAATAGATCACATATTCTGAGAGCAAATAATCTTCCTTAACTAAGACCATGCTGATGGTGGACTCTGCAGCAACCAGGTATAATAAGAAATCTTTGTTATAGTTGGGTGGCCGAAGCAGAGGGGCAATTGTGAGGGCATGTTTCAACGTGTCAAAGCAATGTTGAGTGGCATCATCCCAATGAAAAGGAATTTATTTCTTCAGTAAGCACATAAATCCCTTAGTTATCTCAGCATAGTTGGCGATGAAACATCTTAAAAAATTTGCCTTGCCCTGTAGACTCTAAAGTTGAAGGATTGTGCGGGGGGGAGGCAACTCAACTATTGCCTCAACCTTGAGAGGATCAACCATGATCCCTATTGTTGACACGATGAAAACTAACAAACGTCCTGATGTTACGCAAAAGCTGCACTTGTTTGGATTCAAGCGAATCCAGAAGTAGCGACATCGCTCAAAGATAAGTCGGAGGTGTGTGTGATGATCCATTCTCTTGCGAGATCAAGTTGCTAAATCATCTAAATAGGCCTCGACTATATGCTTGAGATCATGGTAAGAAAAAGACATGGCCCACTGAAAGGTCGCTCTAGAATTTTTGAGACCAAAGGGCATCTTACGATATGCGAATGTACCCCATGAACAAATGAATGTTATTTTGTGCTAGTCTTCGGGTTTGATCTGTATTTTATTATATCTCAAAAAACCATCCATGAAAGAAAAGGCCTCACAACCTGCACATTCATCGATTATCTGGTCGATGAATGGTGTGCGAAAATTATCTTTTGGACATGCCTTGTTCAAATCATGGAATTCCGTACATACATGAATCATGATTTGTTTCTTATTGACCGACATAGGATTTGACACCCATTGGGTCAAATGGATAGGATAGATAAAACCGGCTTTTAGTAGTTTCTCAACTTCAACCTTAATGGTTGCTTCTTTATTGGGATTAACTGGATGAAGCTTCTACCGAATAGGCTTGGCATCCAGATAAGTTGTGATTTCATGTTCAACTATTTTTGGATCGATGCCTGGCATTTACTCGTAAGACCAGGTAAAAATGTCGCATAATTATTTAAATAGATCTGTGTAGATGTGAATCTCTCCAGGGGAACAATCAACTCAGATGAAAACATTCTCCATGATGCTAGGGGTTCTGGAGATATTAATTGGTATGGTTTCAACAATAGTTTCCATATTTCCCTCGGCATAAACCTCATGTGTAGTTAATGGATTAATAGGACAAGACCTATCTCTAGTCACAGTCAAGGTGAATTCTCCAGCTTCGATTTTGCTTAACTCTAGGAGGCAGTATGATCTGTGATGGAGATCGTCCCAGGGTTTGTTCGGACTAGTCATTGCTTCAATTATTTCTTCGTCGGAAGGCAAGACTAAGTCTAATGAATCAGTATCAGTGAGAGAGACTTCGACCCAAATAGGATTTAGAAGAAGATCTAACTCTTGTGCAGGAGTTGGATCTATGTCGGCTGAAGCTTGTTGGACTAAAGAGTATGCTACTTCGGCTATGAACAAGGGCATCGACATGTCAGGGTGCCTTCTCCCTTTGATCGTGGCCAATGGGAAAGGAAGTATCCACGGAACGTTGAAGTAATTCGTGCGAAATGATGAAACTTAGAAAATATCAACCTTATGGTGGTCAGATATGAACTTGACATCACTTTGAGGGGGAGGGTAATCGAAGGTACCTATCAAAGATGGGAACAAACCAACCCCTATGTTGACTATGCTTGGTTGGGGATTATCAATCATCAGGACCGCGGATACCCCCATAGAAGGATCGGGTCTGGAGAAAGACAATTGATCAATGGTCACAATCTGGTCCTCGTGTGAAAACAACAAGACCCAAAAAACTGTAGCAACCACTGCTTGCATGTCATAAGTCCAACTCCTTCCTAACAAAAGATTGTAGTTGAGGGATGCGTCGAATACTTCTACCTCAACGCACACGTTCTTCCCTCCTAACTGCACAAGGAAAGAGGGAATGATACCATGTGGTCAGAACAAATGATCATCGAAAGCAGTGAGAAGAGTAGGTGACAGAGACAAAATGGGTTGGCCAATGGCCTTCCAACATGCCAACGACGTAACACATGTTGATGCGCCCTCATCAACCACCGTACGGAAAATGTTTCGAGTAAAAGTTTTTGTGGGGTGAGCCACTACTATCTGAAATGCTACATGGTAAGGCAGACGAGGTTTTAAGTCAGTTGTATCCAGCATGATTGTACCTGGATTACAAGTCTTGGTAGATCCTAAAGTGGCTAACAAAGCTTTCCTCTAGGAAGGGAAACTTTGGAGGACCTCCAAAGAAGACATCGCACAAGGGGTTTGAGACAAATCCTCCACCACAGAATAGTTCTAGGCGGCCCTTGCATTTGGGTTGTGAGAAGCTTTCTTGAACGTACCTTTTGGGATGCGTGTCATTGTTTCAACCAAAGTCTTCTCGATCTGGAGAGGAAGAGATGGGAGTTCGACTTCTTTGACCATATTAGAAGTGTTTGGTTTATTGTAGTCATGTGCTCTAGATGGAGAGGGTCCTTGACTTCCCCCTTCCATTCTTGAAGAGGCTTAGGTTAGGTTTTTCTCATGTTGAAATGGATTGGTTAAAATGGCAGGCTATTGTTGTGTCACAAATTTTGGGCCTTTGCAAGCCGAGGGCATTGGTGCATCGGGTGGTCTTCCACGCACAGGTTGCACAGATACCTCGCCTTTCGTTTCTCAATGTTTCCCCCACCAACATTATTAGTGGGTTTCTTATCCCCCTTACCCTTCTTTCATTTTTTTTTTCTTTCCTTCAGGATGCTGGGTGCCCTTTGGATTTGTCTATTTCATGTTGTGTACATCTGATGTTTGGGTAGGGGGAGCAACCGGAACAATTGTCTGGTTGGACGTTCTGTGTTGTATGGACAATTGTTGCAACTATTTCGTCATTTGTTCAGCAGGCTTTGTTTGTGCTGAACCCATGATACCATCGGCATGTGGTACAACTCTCTGTATGGTTTTATTAAGTATTGAGCATGGTGCATCTAGCAAGATCTCGTATAATAAACTGGACTGAGAGTACATTAGCTCAAGCTATTGAGCTCCCATGATGGCATCTTCTTCGAAAAACACTCCCGACGTCACGATGTCTTTGGATAACTATGGGACCAAGGAATTAAAGAACCACTCAATCAAGAATGATGGTGGGACTGGCACCTTAATTAAACTCTTTCAGTGTCTCCATTCTTAGATGTGATCAGAGACATGGTCTACTTTTATCTGTGCAAAATTGGATAGAAACTATGTGCTAGCGTCATATCGCACAAGTAATTGGAAATGGTTGAGGAAAGACATTGCCAATTCGTCGAAGGAAGAGTATCTTGAGCGGTCGAGCTCAATGTACCATTTCGTGGCACTCCCAATGAGAGTACATTGAAACAATCACAACTGTACAGAGTCATCCTTTAACGAATTAGATGAGCACGAAAGGTGAAAAGTAGTCACATGATCTCCTAGATCTTCATTATGCTTGGCATTGAACTTTGGTATGTCTGAAGGCAACTTCGTCGGCATAGGGGGCTAAGGTGGATCATGATAGATAGGGTCATTCAACAACCTTGTCAAGTATGGAAAATGCAAGGTTTCTAGGAAAGGTAGTTTGGGTTGTTGGTGATAACCATGGAAAAAGGGACCTAGAGTTTGACTGGCACCAGGTTGCCAGGAAAAGTTCAACTGCTGGCCTAAGTTCTGGTAAAAACCATGGCCATGACCAGTGTACAGATTCTGCATGTGAGGAGACATCATCAGCTGATTCCCAAAATAGGACGTAGATGGTTGGGCATGCATTACATTCAGAGGACTTTGGGAAGGGTTGCTCCATGCTGATCCCATGGGCATAGGCATAATACCTTGTATGGGGTTCCATTGGTTGTGAAAAGAATTGCCCTAGATCAACATTCCTAACAAGGGAACTGATCCTTGCCAAGAATTCCAAGGTCTTGGTGTGGAAGAAGTTCCTGGTTTTTCCCCCTGTGCAGGAATAGTACCCTGCATAGGAATAGGTTGTTCGTAACCGGGGTTTCCCCTAGTCGAAAAAGAAACTGACGAGAAAGTGTTGTTACCAAATGCACTGAACAAAGAAAATGGTGTTGATCCGGTCGACATATTATGAGAAGGTGGTCCTTGACTCCCTGCTCCAAATAAACTATGGTGCGTGGGTGGCGCAGAGGATTGTTGGTGGGTTCCACTGAGTGAAGGGGACGAAGGAGGTATATGACCTCCCCCGCAAGGGAAAGTTTTAAAAGAAGTTGAAGTTCCCCCCATGTGTCCTTGTAGAGGAGCGTTAGAGCTCTCTACCCCCAGACCTAAAGTCTTTAAAGTGGAGTAGGAAAGTACAGGACTTGTACCTGAGCTAGGCATCCCATATGAGAATGGAGGGGTTATCACACTTGGTGTGAAAGGGGCAGTGACCACTGCCATAGATGTGATTGGACCACTGCTCAAGGTAGAGGTAGTCAAGACCATGGTGGTTCAGACTAGTGACGGTGGGTTGGGAGGTGGAAAATCCCCTGTGGTGACAACCATAGTGGGAATTGAAGAATTCCCAGAAGAAGTGGCAACATTTGTTTCCATTGTTGCGTGAGACACTATCTCGCACTTGTAAGGGTGAATCGATACAATGATGGGTGCTGAAAGATCAACGATTGGAGTCTCGAATGGACCAAGAGATTTTTCCCCAAGGTCTAAAATGGTCGTTTCCTCCGGATGTTGTTCAGGTAGAGTTTCTTGTGACCTGGTCACTTCAAAAGACCCTTGTTGGTCTAGCTTTCGCCTTAGTGGTGGCGGAGGTGGCTCCAATGTAACCGGATATAGGCTAAGAATCCTTTGTGACCAGCAGAGCTCATGATCCTCCACTGTGTGAGAAGATCAAAGACACACTAGGGCTTTCTATTCGTTCAAAAAACAACACACACTAAAAAGGTCCCTCCAAGATAAAACAAGCAAACACTAAACTAGTTGGAAGAACAATTACAACAACCAAAAGTAGAGCAACTTACCGATGCAAGTGCAACTCGAACACGAAAGCACCCTCCTGGTATACTCTACAAAGTGTGGCCTAATGTCTATCCTAAGTACCGCAGTATACTTCCGCAACCACATGTGTATGGCTCTAGAAAGATAGGCAACCAGGTTGCCAGTGCGTGAACAGTCACCAGGCAGGTACAGTTGAAAGTTGGGTAGACCACAATAAGCAGAGTATCGAGCCTGAAACCTGTCAAGGGTATCGAAGGAAAGTGGTCTGGAATAAAATTGAGGACCTCGAATGGATTCGAGACCCATGAAGCTCTGTGGAAAATGCAATCGACAGAATCCCAAGACAAGCCCTCTATATGTGTTCTCCACTACGATTGGTCCAGCTTTGGAGGGGTCATCTCCGCTACCTTTCCACACACGACCTCGTGTTTAGCCCCTGTGTTAGAGGGGGGTCCTATATAACTTTCATGATACTGGACTTTGACAGTCCCTAACTCAGAATCCAATGTTTGATTTAATGGCCTTGAAGAGTTTCCTCTCGAACCTGATTCAAGGCCCTAACCCTAAACTAGTTGGTTGACCCTACAAACATAAAAAGTCTAATCAATTTTAGATTTAGCATTAATTTTTATGGCTTGTATTAATTCAAAGGTTATGAAAGTGAAACTAGTGATGTTTGAAAGACAAAAGCAAAATAAATAGAAAGATGGAAACAAAATAACTTCTCTTGACTCAAAACTTAAACAACCTTTCAAACTAAAATTTTTCTAAGATATTTGAATAGCCAACTCAAAGCAAGATTTCACTCGACTACAAGCTACTTATGATCTAAGTAAACTGTCAATAACTTATGAAAGAAAATACCTTTCTCTGGTTACTAATGCAAAACAACACTATTTAACCAAATAAAGAAATAAAATATTTTTTTTTTATTTGAATGCTCACAAAGCAAAAAGGAAAAATATCAAAAATTAAAAACCAAGAAAATTTCTGACCTAAGCGCAGATCTCAAAGAGTCACTTTAAAAATCACACATAAGAAAATCAAAACTGGACTCTCATACTTGTCTAAAAACCCTATAAAAAGAAAATTTTGAGGAAAACTTCTTAATGAAAAAGAAAGCTATTGTTGTGATCAAACCTAAGTTACTGACCGCTATGACAGAGACCCAAAAACCTGAAAGGTATAACTCTTATCAAAGGAAAGGATGACTGCCTCACCTTCAATAAAAAATTTCTCCACAGGCACATTGTTGACAGTTCAACAGCAAGCGTGTGCACGCGAGCTTTGTAAAGTCAGAGCATGTGTACATGCATGTTGGCCTTATATAAGCCTCCTGTATCTCTGAAACTCTAGGACAAATGAAAAGCCAAGCAATCTAGCCTAGGCTGAGACTACTAGTACTGAGAACCAGGATCTCTTGAAGACTTAGACGCTTACTTTAATAGAAAAAAGAAAACAATTCAAGTAAAACTTCATAGAACAAACCAATCTGAGGTGAAACCTAAGCTATAGACTACAAACAACAAATACTAGAAAGAGTTCCAGAAAACCCTTGAGAAGGATTTTTTCTGATAGGGAAGAGGATGACTGCCTCTCTAAAAGAAATTTTCTGGAATCATACACGCGACTGACACTTCCTCATCTAGCGTGTACATGTAGGCTGTGAGAAGATAGGGCGCAGGTACATGCGTTTAAACCTTATACAGGCTGCGTGTACCTCTGTGGGTCTCGAAAAAAAATGCAGTCAAGAAAAGAAATAGAGATAACTAGTCTGGAAGACCAAAATCTCTATTAGCTCAGACTTTTGA
>JASDQU010735762.1:112053-126940 GCA_032191745.1 Picea mariana | reverse complement strand
TCCACTGTCTTCCAACTACTTTTCTCTATACTTCTCTTTGCACAAGGATGGATAAACGTTGGGACAAAGGGAATGCTTAATCGGGTATAGTTTCTTTACTATGATTCTCCTCCTTTCAAATGGGATCCCTAACCCTTCTTTTATAGGATAGAAGAAGCTAGGTATTTGGTTGAGTGACCGGCCATGCATGGCCAAAAGGTTTAGTTAACTTACCCAAAGCTATGTGTTCCATCAACAACTTTCCTTTTTCCATGATTTTGTAGGTACACACAGGTTGTCTTGGGTCAGCTAGCATGTACATGCATGAATTAATGGAGCAGGGTGTGTGGGTCTTTATAAAAGGGGTTTTTAATAAGAGGTGTTCAACAGTGTTTTGGAAAAGAAGGAATCTAAGATGGCCTGATGCTAGGTAAGCATGTATGGTGCAAATTAGAGTTATAACACTCATCTCCGAGAGGAGAACATTCGATTCCAGAGGAACCAATCATTTTTTACCTCGGAGTGCAAGATCTTGGTCCGTATAACCCTCCAATCACTGATCTATCGGTGCCCATCGTCGTACAGGTTCAACCATATGAGCGTCAAATAGTGTCACAAGCAATGATGAAAACAAATGTTTCTACTTATTCAGGGAATACTCACATTTCCTATACGACTGCCACTAAAGGGGGTGTTCCACCTCCTAAACAACTGTCGTCGGTCCAGACCACTATGGTATTGACTGCCTCTACCTCAGGGAATGGAATGATTATGTCTATGGTGACGATCACTACTTCATTCACCCAAACTACGACAGGACCTCCGTTCTCATACGGGATGCCTGGCTTCGGTATGAGCATTGTCCTTTCCCACTCCACTCTATAGATGATAGCTCTTAGGACAAGGAGCTCCAACACTCCTCTGCAAGGTTCCATGGGGGGCACTTCAGCTCCCTATAATGCTTTCCCTTATGGAGGGGGTCATATACCTCCTTCGTCCCCTTCGGTCGACGCTTCCCACCACCACTCCGTCAGGCCGAATGTAAACTATAGTTCATTTGGAGCAGGTAGTAAAGGAATTCCTACTTATAGCATGCCGATAGGTTCAACATCATTCTCTTTGCTCAACATGTTTGGTAACAACACTTTCTCTTCATCTTCCATCTCAGCTGGGGGTGACCCTGGTTATGGACAACAACATCCTGTACAGGGTACTATTCCTGCACAAGGGGAAAACTTAGGAATTCCTTCCTCATAAGGACCTTGGAATCCATGGCAGAGATCAGTTCCCTTGTCAGGGATGTTGACCGGGGGAAACCCCTTCCATAGTCAATGGAACCCCAGGCAAGGATCAACACCTATGCCCGTCAGATTGGCAGGGGGAAACCATTCCCAAAATCCTTGGAATGAGATGAAAGCTCAACCCTTTATGTCCTATTACGGGAGTCATCTGATGATGTCTCAACAAGTGCAGAATCCATACAATGGTCACAACCATGGTTATTACTAGAACCTTGGAAAACAACCTAAATTTTCCTGGCAACCTGGTGCCAGCTAAACTTCAGGCTCCTTTTTCCCTAGTTACAATCAACAACCCAAAGTACCATTTCTGGAAACACTGCACTTGCCAGACTTGACAAGGTTATTAAATGACCCCATCTGTCATGATCCACGTTGGCCCCCTATGCCAACCAATTTGCCTTCGGACATCCCAAAGTTTGAGAACAATCCTAATGAACATCTAAGCGATCATGTGACTACCTTCCTTTTATGGTTCTCGTCCAATTCTTTGAGAGACAACTCCATCCAGTTGCATATGTTTCAATGCACTCTCAACGAGAGTGCAATGAAATGGTACATCGAGCTCAACTACTCAAGATACTCTTCCTTCGACGAATTGACAATGGATTTCTTAAACCATTTCCAATTACCTGTGAGATATGATGCCGACACAGAATTGTTGGCAAACTTTGAGCAGACTAAAGAGGACCATATCTCAGATCACATCCGAGAATGGAGACACCAGAAGAGTTTGATAAAATTTCTAGTCCCACCAGCATTCCTCCTAGAGTGGTTCCTTAAGTCTTTGGTACCTTGCTTATCTAAAGACATTGCAACCTTGGGGGTATTTTTAGAGGAAGAAGTGATAATGAGATCCCAACAACTAGAACTGATTTACTCTCAGTCTGGTTTACTTTATGATTTTTTGCCAGATGCACCACAGTCAATACTTGATAAGGCCAGACAGAGATCTGGACCACATGTCGATGGTATTGTAGGTTTAGTGCAAATGAAGCCTGCTAATCACCTGTTGAATCAATTACAACAATTGTCAATATAACAGACAACAGCCAGCCAGACCATTGGTTCGATTGCTCCCCCTACTCAAACATCATATGTACATAGTGTGAAATTGACAAACCCAAATGCCACCTAGAAGCCTGATGGAAAGAAGAAACAATGAAAGAAGGGTAAGGGGGATAAGAAACCTACCAATAATGTTGGCGAGGGAAACAATGAAAAGAAAAAGTTGAAGTATCCTTGTAATATTTTCAAGGAAGACCATCTGACTCACCAGTGCCCTCGGCTTGTTGAGGCCCAGAAGTTATTGGCACAACAACTGCCTTCCATGTTAATAAATCCATTTTTGCATGGGAAAAATTTAGCTCCAACCTCTTCAAGCACGAAAGGGGTGGTCAGGGACCCCATCCATCTTCAAGTAATCCTTCGTTTGTGAAAGTGTACATGATGAAAGGTAGCTTTGACATAATGACTAGGACACGTGACTACAAAATTCCAAACGCCCCTGAGAAGGGTAAAGAAGCCAAAAACCCATATCTTCCTCTCCAAATTGAGAAAACATTGGGAAAAACAATGACATGCATCCCCAAAGGTGTGTTCAAGAAAGGTTCTCACAAGCCAAATGCAAGGGCTTCCTAGAACTACTCTGCGGTGGAGGATTTGTCACAAACCCCTTGTGTGATGTCAACTTTGGAAGTCCTCCAGAGCTTCCCTTCCCAGAGAAAGGCTCTGTTAGCTACCTTAGGATCTACTGAGACTTGTAATCCAGGAATGATCATGCTTGATATGACTGACTTAAAACCTCATATTCCTTACCACGTAGTGTTTCAGATAGTAGTGGCTTACATCAGGAAAAATTTTACTCAAAATTTTTTCTACACGATGGTTGATGAGGGCACCTCGACATGCATTATTTATTTGGCGTGTTGGAAGGCCATTGGCCAACCTGTGTTGTCTCCATCACCTACTCTTCTTACCGTGTTCGACGATCGTTCGCTCTGAACACATGGAATCATCCTCTCTTTCCCTGTGCATTTGGGGAAGAAGGCCATGTGCGTCGAGGTTGAAGTGGTCGATGCATATCTCGACTACAATCTCTTGTTAAGAAGGATATTGACCTATGCTATGCAAGACGTGGTAACGATAGTTTTTTGGGTCTTTTTGTTTCCACACAAGGGTCAGATCGTGTCCATTGATCAATTATCTCTCTCCCCTCTCAACCCTTCACGGGGGGCATCCACAGTCCCGTTGACTGAAAACCCTCAGCATGACATCGTCAAAATAGGGGTTTTTTTGTGCCCACCTTTCATGGGTACTTTTGATTACCCACCTCTGACTAGCAATGTCAATTACATATTAGCGATTCTCGACCAGCCTAGGGTTGAAATTTTTCAAGTTTCGTCATTTCGTACAAATTACTTTGATGAACCGTGGACTCTTCCTTCCCCATCAGCCATGATGGAAGGGATAGGGCACCATGGCATGGCCATGACTTTGTCTGCAATAGAAGTTGCATACTCTAGAGTCCAACAAACTTCTTTCGACCCCGATCCGACTCCCACACAAGAGTTAGATCCAGTTCTTAGGCCTATTTGGGCTCAAAGTTCCCTCACCGATACTGATTCTTTAGACTTAGTCTTTCCCTCTGACGAGGTTATTATCGAGGAAATTACTAGTCTAGATAGACCCTAGGATGATCTCCATCATAGATATTATTTCCTCCCAGAGTTAAGAAGAATTGAAGCAGGTGAATTCACTTTGACTATGAATGGATATAGGTCTTGTCTTATCAATCCTTTGGCTATGCATGCAGTTTACACTAAAGAAAATATGGAAACCATCATTGAAACAATACCTATCGATATCTACAGAACCCCTTTCGTCATGGAGAATTTCTTCATTGGAGAAGACTTCTCCCCCGAAGAGATTCGAATTTACACGGATTTATTTAAATAATTTTGCGACATGTTTTCCTGGTCTTACGAGGAAATGCCAGGCATAGATCCAAGAATCTTCGAACATGATATCACGACACATCCTGATGCTAAGATGGTCTGACAAAAGATTTGTCCAATCAATCCTAAGAAAGCAATAACTATTAAGGATGGAGTAGAGAAGCTGCTCAAAGTCGTTTTCATCTACCTCGTCCAATTGACTCCATGGATTTCAAATCCTATTTCGGTCGACAAAAAATAGGGTACAATTCACATATGTATGGACTTCCATGAATTGAACAAGGCCTGTCTAAAGAATAATTTCCCCACACCATTTATTGACCAGATAGTTGATGAATGCGTAGGTTGTGAGGCCTTTTCTTTCATGGATGGTTTTTCGGGATATAATCAGATATAGATCAAACCCAAAGACCAACAAAAAATCGATTTCATCTGTCCATGGGGTACATTTTCTTATCGGAATATGCCTTTTGGTCTAAAAAATGTTGGAGCTACTTTTCAGCGGGCCATGTATTTTTCTTTCCACGATCTTAAACACATAGTCAAGGCTTATCTTGATGATTTAACATCACGATCTCATAAGAGATCTGATCATCCCACACACCTTCGACTTATATTTGAGTGATGTCCCTAATATTAGATCCTCTTGAATCCAAACAAGTGAAGTTTTTGTGTGACGTCGATTCGTCTACTAGGTTTCTTAGTCTTGAAAACAAGGTTCATGGTCGATCCTCTCAAGGTTGAGGCGATAGTTCAGTTGCCTCCCCCATACATGATCCCTCAGCTTCAGAGTTTACAAGGAAAAGAAATTTTTTTACGACGTTTCATTGCAAACTATGCTGAGATCAAAAAGGGCTTCATGCGTTTACTGAATAAGGATGTTCCTTGTCATTGGGACGAGGCTACTCAACACTCTTTCAAAGCGTTGAAATGTACCCTCACATCTTCCCCTCTACTTTGGCCATCCAATTATAGTAAGGAATTATTATTATACTTGGCCACTGTGGAGTCGAACATCGGTATGGTGTTGGTTCAGGAAGATGATTTGCTCTCATAATACGTGATTTAATACCTGAGCTGAGGCCTGGTTGGACTAGAACCCAATTATTCGCACGTCGAAAAACTTATGTTGGTAGCAGTTCATGCTAATCAATGGTTCCATCATTATATTTTGTTTCGCAGGACCACCATCATTGTTGTTGTGAATCTGTTTCAATACGTGTTGACATGACGTGTAATCGACGTAAATATCAGTAGATGGATAGTTATACTCTAGGAATTTGACTTAGATTTTGTTTTGGCAAAATCCAAAAAGTCACTTTTCTTTGTGGAACTCATCTCGAAACTTCCGGTCGAGTCAGGTGATGTTATGCCTTAAGAGTTGCCTATTAAAGGAGACATGTTTTTGATCACGTCTTCGGACCCCTGGTATGGAGATATACTAGTTTATCTCCAGATTTTGAAGTGCCCCACCACTTCTTCTCCTGATGAGCCTCCCTATATGCGCCATCAGACTAAGAACTATCTCATACTCGAGGACACTCTATATCGTCGAGGTGTATATTGTGTCCTTCATCGGTGCCTCACTCATGAAGAAGTGGAAATCATTCTTAACGATTTCCACACTGGAGCATGTGGTGGTCATTTTTCTAGGTTGAAAACAACCCAAAATATTCTACGAGCTGGTTACTTTTGGCCGACATTAATCAAATATTGTGTTGAATCGGTAAATAAGTGTCATCCATGTCAGATCTTCTCTTGGAATATGAGGGCACACCCTGCTCCCATGTTTCCCGTCATCATAGTTGGTCCCTTCACCAAGTTGGGGATTGATTACACTACATGCAACCCTCCTTTGGCAAGGGGGCACCATTATATGATTGTAGCAGTAGACTACTTCACAAAATGGGTCGAAGCTATGCCAATGTTCAAAGATGATGAAGAGACTGCAACTCTCTTTTTGTTCAACCAAATAATAGCAAGGTTCAACATCCTGAGAGAGATTGTCACGGACCATGCAAGTCATTTTCAGAACAAAATGATGTCTAATTTAATGTCAAATCTTGGGTTGAGGCAAGAGAATTCATCACACTACTACCCACAAGCGAATGGTCAGGTGGAAGATGTGAATAAATCTCTTAAGAATATTCTTCAGTGAACGATCAATTTGGCCAAGTCAAATTGGCATTTGATGTTGTACTCGACATTATGGGTCTACCGAATGTGTGTTAAGAGTACAACCAGTTTCTCACCTTTTCAACTCATTTACAGATTGGAAGCATTTTTTCCAATAGAGTGCCAAATCCCATCTCTAAAGTTAGCAGTACAGTTACTTCCAAACACTTCACCACTTGAAGAACGTTTATTATATCTTGAGCAGCTCGATGAGCAATGTCGAGATGCAACCTTGGCTAACGAGGCTCACAAACAAAAATTCAATTGTCAATATGATCGGTTTGTTCGTCCTCAGATTTTTTCTGAAGGTTACCTTGTCCTATTATATGACCAATATAAGGATCCCCTAGGGGCAGGAAAGTTCAAACCCATGTCATTTGGTCGTTTCATCGTTAAGGAGGCTCTAAAGAAAGGCTCTTATTGTCTGGTGGAATTTGAGGGAAATGCTTTGGTAGAGCCTAGAAATAAGCTTTACCTTAAGAAGTATTACTTGTAGGTGGGTCGCCTCGGATGACTTCTTGTAACATATGTATAGTTCTTGTACATTGTTCTTTTAGTTTTTGTCTTTTTGTTTTATCGACGTGTCATTTTTTATGTCATCTTTTTCACTGTGGTAGATGTCAAGTGAATCAAAGGTGTTGGTTGGGTTTGCATATAGTGCTATCCGACACACTCAAAGGCTTGATTCCACATTCGGTATGACTTTCACACCTCAGGGCTAGTTGCTATCTTCAGAAGGTATCTTTTTAGGTGACGCCACAAACAATGTTGTCGAATACAGTGTAGTTCTAGAGTTTCTTCATGACGCTTTGTCACATGGTATCTCTCACCTCTGATTCTACTTAGACACTGATTTGGTTGTGTCCCAGTTAAATAGGGTTTACCACATTCACGATATGACTCTACACTGACGATTCCTTAGGGTACGTCTCTTAGAACAAAGCTTTGATTACATTACGTATATCCATGTTCCAAGGATATTGAATCAAATCGTAGATACTCTAGCTAATCATATATTAGATTGGCATTTTTCACACATGTAAGAAAACACACACACACATGCACATGTAAATACATTTGTAAAATAGATGTAATCCATAAGACGGAAAAATATGTAAAATATCCATATATATATTAAAAATATCAGAGTACATGGGTGGGCGCAAGCACCTCAAAAATAGGTCCAATAAGGTTCAGGGGGATTATGCCCTCAAAATATATGCAAAAGGTTCCCTCGGCATGTAAGTAGTCTAGCCTAGCTAAGGGCAGGACCTGTTGGCCTTGCTATAGTGAAAAACGACATTTTTCCAAATGCTGGAAGAGTTGGACCCAGGTTCGTGGCACCCCAACTATATGAGGTTTCATCGATGGTTGAAGGTCCTCAATCTCTTCCATTGGGATTGTGTGAGTGAGCATGGTAAGGTTTCTCTCCACCCGTCTCAAAACTCTATCAGCCTCTCCGGCTGGAGGCCCCCCTCCTACTATTGGTCCTACCTCTGGTCAAGGATGTCACCTAGTCCTCACAAAATCTATTGGACGCATTGGTCTCACATATGTACATAATAGATACATACTTGTCAGATACTCTGGTACACAAAAAAAAAATGATATATATAAAAAAGAAATAAAAATTAAATAAACTTGAAAAAACAAGCATACCTAACTCTCCTTTCTCTAATCCAGGAGGTACGGCCATGTCAGGGTCCATGGAGAAGTCGATCCCGGTATAGGGGTAATCCTCTATCACCAAAATATGTCGAGACCATCAGTCAAAAAACTTGTCATTGAAGGCCTCAATGGTCCTCCCTCCCCCCTTTTGCGGCAACAACATCGCCCATATGCATAATGTTAGGAGAGGGGCCATGTGCCCTTGTACCATGTCTCTAGGACTAAGATTGGGTACCCTCTCAAATAAGAAAGAGCACAAAACGGTA
This sequence comes from Picea mariana, assembly GCA_032191745.1. Taxonomy (NCBI): domain Eukaryota; kingdom Viridiplantae; phylum Streptophyta; class Pinopsida; order Pinales; family Pinaceae; genus Picea; species Picea mariana. Next base: position 118,597 of record JASDQU010735762.1, on the reverse strand, counting down.
CCAAACCCGAAGTTCCTATGTGCTCACACTCGACAATCTGTCAATTGTCTCTTCATGCATGTCAGCATGGCTGTGCTCTAGTCAAAAATTTGTGCATTTAAGCACTGAACTGCAAAATGCATGTGCACCCGAGAAGACTGATGCAAAGCTATGGATCCAGTGATCCACCCAATGAGTAGAACAATCAATTTCAGTGATAGGTTGTTGATCTTGTTTATAGGCACCTGAGAACCCACTTTGTCTGTGCTCTCCCCACAGTGTATCATGATCAACTCGTCTATGTTATGAGGCCCCGGGAGAAAAGTACGAAGGTTGACTGATAGGATCGTCTACTCTGTCATTTTTATTTTCTTCCACCATTGAGGGTTTCTTGGGTGTGTGAGAGAGATTGTCCTCAAGAGAGACAAGATCGAAACCCAACTTTCTATACTCAGACCTCGTCGGGGACATGCACTGAAAATGATCAAGAGCAGCCTGCTCTCATACCACTGATCTGGATTATTTTCAACATGAAATGAGATCGGAGATATAATAAAGAAATGCACAGAGATATTGCAAGAGAGGCAACAATATAACAAATATATAGCAGAAATAACAAGAGTCACGAATATATAGTAATACATGATTTCCATTAATGAAATAAATGTACAGAGACTGTAAAATACAGAGTGAAAGACTCACTAGAATGGTGGCAGCTTATCTCTAAGAAGATATGTGACGGCTACTCGCATCCGTGAGAAGATGATTATTACAATGAGGCTCTAAGGGTCTTTTTAACAAAAGTAAAATCCAAAACCCTAACCCTGGAAGATGAAAAGCCAAAAGGTTTTTTGGCCCCGATGGGGGTAGTTGATACATCAACTTCCCAGGGGTGTAACATTTGCATACGATCTCTGTTTCGGGTGCTCAATAGCTCATTGGAAATATCTATCCGAGAACTACAACTTTTGGGAAAAAACATCGTTTAGGGCCTCAAAATGGCCTCGGAAGTTAAAACCTGCTAAAAATAGTAAATTACCAAAATTGCCAGAAACATGTTTTGGGCTAGTTGGAGAAGGTGGGTGGCCACTGATACCCACCTGGATCAATCCTCCCTCCTTAGGAAGAAATGGTCTCCATTGCATTGAGTTCTTGGGGGAGAGGGGAAAGCGATTGCTGAATCTGAATCTTGATGAGTTGCTTGCCTTGTTGGAACCATCACACTGTTGTTTTGTTGAAGGTCATCACGAACCTGTGGCTGGAAGGGTTGGACCTTTTTAGCCAATCTGGCTAAATGAGATGATTGTGTGCAGAATGAATCTTTGCATTTTTCTACAATCTTTTCGACCTACTACTGTTGGATAGAAGGTGCCTGGGTCGAAGCTATGGTGGTTGCAGTATCCTTTTGTTCCCCTTTTGAACAGATTGTGGAGAAGATGAATTTTGTAGTATGAGATACTACCTTGCGGCACTATTTAGGTGGAGCAGTAGTTGGAACTACCTCTAGTATCCTGTAGAGATGACCCCCCAGAGTAATAATGACACTACAGGATTGAGACTCATAGATAACATGACATTTCCACATATATGGCTGGCCCAAGAGAACATCACAAACATCTAGTGGGGAAACATCACATAATACCTCATCCTCGAAGGGTTCGATGTCATATGACAATCAACACTGCTGGTTGACACGAATATCTCATCCTTGGTGAAGCCACCTAATGATGTATGGTTGCGAGTGTGGTGTTATCGACAATCCCAACTGTTTGACAACCTCTGCTGAGATGAGGTTCTTCCACTATCAACAATAAAATGCAGCGGGGTCCCATTCACCCACATCTATGAATGAAAAAGGCACTCCCCCTCTTCTACATCTATTGGTTCTTCTGGTTGAATTGTTGCAGTCGTGACAATAGCAGTGGGGTCTGCATCGATGATCTATCTTTTACCAGTATTTTGAGAATCGGATTCTGAATCAGGGTTTGGCTCCTTGTCTTTTATCTCAGACACCAATGATTGTTTTGAGCGACATTCATCGGTGTTGTGCCAGGGACTTTTGTGGAAATCACACCATTTTCCAGTGTCCTTCTTTGTCTTCCCATGACCCTTCTTTTCCTATGGATTGGACTGATTTTCGGGAGACTGTTTGTTAGGGATGTATTTGTCATACTTTGGTTGTTGTGGATTTGCAGACCTGAACTCTCATTTGTTCTGGTGCTTAAATTTCTGCTTGATTTTAATAGCATATTGATAGGCAGCACCGAGTGATGAGATGTCCAAAAACTCCATTTCATTTTAGATGTATCTGTGTAGAGCCCCACGGTATTTCAGAACTAAATGTCGTTCGGAGTATTTGATACCTAACTTGGTGTGTAAGGTATGGAAGGTATTGGGGAACTTCGGAACTTCTTGGCCCCTCTCTTGTCGCAGTGTGGTCCATCTCATGTACTGGTCCTCATAGTTTCCAACAGGGTAATATTGTTCCTTTATCACATCCACAAAAAAATCCCAAGTGGGATCGGCCCCATATATTCCAGAGTCCTTTGTGGAACTCTGCTCCTAGTAAGTTTCCCACCAATGTTTGACATGGGGGAGATCCTTAAGGAGTGTGAAGGTGATCTTTTCCTTGTTGGAAAAATTATGAATAGAGAAATAACCTTCTAGCATATTTAACCATTTATCTAAGGCATCTGCATCTATTTGACCTTCAAATAAGGTAATATCAAAATTAACCTGTACCTTGAAAGGTGAGGTGCCTCCAAAGTGGTTGCTTGATGAAGATGCACCTGATGCTATCGGGAGGCGTTGAAGGATGTGGGAAAAATTCTCCATCATTTCGTCCTTCTGTCACGTGAGAGCTTGCTCAAGCAATAGACTAATAAGATCGTATGCTCTATCATTTTTATTTTCTTTCGCCATTGAGGGTTTCTTGGGTGTGTGAGAGTGATTTTACTCAAGAGAGACAAGCTCGAAACCCAACTTTCTATGCTCAGACCTCGTCGGGGACATGCACTGAAAACGATCAAGAGCAGCCTGCTCTCATACCATTGATCCGGATTATTTTCGGCATGAAATGAGATCGGAGATATAATAAAGAAATGCACAGAGATATTGCAAGAGAGGCAAAAATATAACAGAGATATAGCGGAAATAACAAGATTCACTGATATATAGTAATACACAATTTCTATTAATGAAATAAATGTATAGAGACTGTAAAATACAGAGTGAAAGACTCGCTAAAATTGTGGCAGCTTATCTTTGAGAAGAGATGTGACAGCTACTCGCATCTGTGAGAAGATGATTATTACAATGAGGCTCTAAGGGCCTCTTTAAGAAAATTAAAATCCAAAACCCTAACCTCGGAAGATGAAAAGCCAAAAGGTTTGTCAGCCCCGATGGGGGTAGTTGATACGTCAACTTCCCAGGGGTGTAACTTTTGCATACGATATCCATTTGGGGTGCTCAATAGCTCGTTGGAAATATCTATCTAAGAAATACAACTTTTGGGTGAGAAACATGATCTACGATCCATGTTGCTCCCCGTTTTCTCAAAAAACATCGTTTAGGGCCTCAAAATTGCCTCGGAAGTTAAAACCTGCTAAAAATAGTAAATTACCAAAATTGTCAGAAACATGTTTTGGGCCAGTTGGAGAAGGTGGGTGGCCACCNGTTACCCCTTTTTCAGTCCTGATGGTCAAAAGTATGAACAAAGGTATACTCTAGGAGCCTCAGTTCTCTAGAAGAGTATTCTGAGGTAGAGATTTATCCCTTTTTCAGGCCCAAGGGACTAAAATTACGAAAAAGGAACCCCCACGGAGTCCATAGTTAATCTCTTTTTAGACTCCCTAAAATTGAAAAGATAGCCGAGTGACCTTGTTTCTTCACACTTGTTAAATTGGTCTAGAAGAACATCCCTTACGGAGTCCGTAGTTAAGCTCTTTTCAGACTCCTTAAAAATGAAAAGATTGTTAAGTGATATTGCCTTTGTCACACTCGTTAAAATGATTTTGAATAGAAGTTTGTTCGGTGCTAGTTTACCGCTTTTATGAATTGACTAGACTACCTTCGAAAAAGATACCCTAGTGGAGTCTCCTTTTACGCTTTTTCAGACTCTCTAAAAATGAAAAATTGTTGATCTTACCTTCTCTGGGCTCGTTAAAATCAAATCGAAGGACATTATCATTGTGTCTTATTAATCGCATTTGCATTCTTGCATCTTTGACCTAATCTTGGATCCATGTGGCTCTCAACTGAACCATCTAAATCATGCCTTATACGCAAGCCATGTAGCACTTTGCCTCTGCATCTTGACACCTTGACCCATGGAGGATTTTTCTCGAGTGTCCTTTTCCTGCATATGAACCCTTTCTTTGAGCATCAATGTGTTCCTTACGCTTGGAACCAATATGTCTACGACACTCAATCCTCCTTTGTAACATAACATTCTTTATTATTTTTCAAGCTTCCCAAAATTATAGATAAAGACAATAAAATCAAATATACCCGAAAAAGAGGAAGGGAAAAGTATTTTCTTTTTGTTGACAACACAATGAGTCACCATTGGACAAATCACATCCTTCCATTTGTCCAAGGGAAGTCTTACTAAACTTGAGTCGTCCCTTCTGTAGTTTGTCTCTTGTCCTCATGCTCGGCCATCCCGAAAGACCAATCAAGTCCTTGCTCAAAATCAATGAAGTTCTATGGCCGATCATCAAGATCCTCTTACCTGTTACCAACGAGCCGTTGAATACCTTTGGGTAGTGAATTCATACACTCACATTACACTCTTACCCGAGTTTTGAATATTCTGAAGTTGTTGCTTGAGCTTTGAAGGCCTCATATCCATCCACCAGGCATCATTGGCTTCTTAAAAATGGATACTATACATGTATATGTTTTTTATTTTGAGATGTAGATCCATTTTGTATTTCTCATGGCTACACTTTATATATTTATATGACATGGATCTATAGTGTATTTGATTGGCAGCCATGATTTTATTTCATCTTGAGCATGGGTATGCCCTCCTTGGTGAGACAAATTGTTATTTTTGCAGATGGCACCTCCTAAACTCCGATACCTGGGCTCACTCGCATCGTACAGTGGTGAATATTTGTAATGTATTTCAGCCATTAAATGATCTTCTGACCTCACACATTAGATGACATATGTTATAACCCTAAATTGCACCTGACATGCATATCTGGCATCAGGCCATCTAACTTGCTATCTTCACCAAGCCATTATTGAAAAACTCTTCTAAAAATCATCATTTTGAAGGTGTACGCACCCTGCACCATTACTGCCCATGTACACAAACTCACTGAGCCACTACAACCAGTGTACACTCACAAAATATCGTGAAATGTGGAAATTTTCATAGGATACTGGTTTCTAGACCGTTACTTAACTGTTTGAATACCCATATCCAATCACCCCAACCGTTACTATCCCTTTTGGACTATAAAATAATGGGTTGGGGTCCCATTGCAAGGGGAAGCATGAGAGCAAAGAAACTCTGCCCATTTTATCAATCCCCCTTTGCCCCAATTCTAAATCCCTTACCGTTTCCCTAAGAGAGAACCGAAGAGGAGAAGAAGACGTGGAAGTAGTTGGTGCATGGTGAAGAGGAGTCCAGGACCAAGTTCAAGGAGCAGTGTCAGTCTCATGTTGTAATTGACTTGAGTGAGATTAATATAAAGAAGTACTTTTTCCATCCCGCCAAATGATGTGTTAAACTTATATGACTTGTTTATATTTTTTTTTTATGATGTCTAACCCACTAATCCATATGTATAATTCATGCTTGTAGATTCTTGTTTGTCTTTTGATGAATGCAGGTCAGCCTTGGGAGGATATTTGCAGTCAGGAAACAACCAAGCGCAAGGGGATTGACACYAGACAYRGAGTTTAAGGTAGGCCTACCAGATCCCTCTCTCTTGTCTTTTATGTATGATTGTGGGGTAATGTTGGGGTAGTGATAAAAATTAGGAGACATTAGATGGTTATCTCTGCCTACACTTTAGGCCCTTTGTGTAGTCCATAGAGGGTTTTTCTCGCTATAAAAAAAACATACATGGAATAAAATGATGGCAAGAAAAATAGTTTCCTTAGCTCTAATCATTAATCATGCATTAACACAATGATTTTCTTTCCATCATTATAGATAAGAACTATAAAAATATTGAATCAACTAACCTATCAATAGATTTAGAAACTCTTACTCATTAAAGAATCCATTCATGAGATAAAGTTAGAAGTAATTCCTCCTTATGATCCAATCACACATGCCTTTGATGTAAAAAAAAAATTGTCTCCGATCCTGAAGAAGACCTCTCAATTAAGGTAGTTTTGAAATAGTTCTTTACAATTCCAAAAATGAAAGTCTTTTCCAAAACCATCGACCCTTTCTAAAAGGTCGATCCTCCTATTTGTAAAAAATTATTAACTAAAAATAACTATCAAAATTGCAACATAAGTAAAACAAAATATCACCACATGGAGCTTCCATCTCTTTGTTTTCTAAGAGTCATTAAATGGTTTCACTTTAGTGGATGAA
>JASDQU010735762.1:33973-47284 GCA_032191745.1 Picea mariana | reverse complement strand
CCACTTATTCATCCATGATCATGACCTTTAACCTAGTAATGTTTGGGTTTTCCATCCTTTGTACCACCTCGTCCCAATCCTGGGCACACTCTATGAAAATTTTGTCCTCAAACTTGTCATGAGAATATGGCCAGCAGGATGATACTTGCGAAGCATGTTGGCAGATCGGGCCTTTAGGATCGTGCTTGTAGAATTGACCTATTTGGAATCTAAATTATAGTTGATTAATCCCCTCTTGTTTTTCTTGAGAAGTATCCTTCACCGAATAATACCCTATATGAAAACCGTAGGGTATGAAAGAGCGTTTCTTGTCTTTGACCAATGTGGTATTATAGCCCTGCAGGATGGTATGATAATAGATTTCTCCCACAATGAGCTAGTCTGGGACATGAGCGGGTAGGAGATGTGGTTCTCCAGTGGTCCCAAACACCCTGATGTAGGTTGAGCATTCGTCCAAGTACCAATGACCTACCTTGGAAATTATTTTCTCGGTTTCCATAGATAGTCTTAGGCATTCCTTCTTAAAAATAATTAAATGAATGCGGGCGATGAATTCATCACATATGAGTGTGTAATATTTCTTGTACCTATTCTCCCATAGTATGTTTAAGTAGACATGGACCAGGAGCTTTGCAACATGCTGACATAGATTCATGCTGACGAAGACGTTCCTTACGCACATGACATCCATCAGGTACAAGGCCATGTAGAAAGTGGGCACCTCCCCTTCCTTCAGCGTCTAAGCCTACTCTATATAGATTATTAGTTGTTTTTTTACATTATCTCTCCCCAGTTGAATATACTCTCGAAAATCGCAACTATGTATGCCAAAGGCATCCACATTTTCGAAAACTTGGAGCAGTCATTTTCTCCATATAAATAGAAAATGAGAGCCATTAAATAGATGTATGGCTCCCTCAGAATAATCGTTCCATACCATCCATTTCTCTAGTTAGTAAAATTCTTGTCCTCCTTCCACCATGACGTCATCGCTCGGTTGGTGTCATGGAACTCATATAACTTCGCCATGAAGTCTGTGTTGAGCCGCTCCTCTAGGTCCCTGAGCTTATAGCATTTCTAGACTTTTTTCAAGAGGAAAACTATGACACATATGCCATTCTCATCATTGATCAAGCATTTATTCCCATCCATGTGGTCGATGAGCCATTTCAAAAACCTATATGCAGGGAAAAAAGGGGGTTCTGCTTTCCACCACGTGTAATTACAATTGTCATATGTTCAGGAACACCTGGTCATCAAGCGCCCTTATGTCCAGGTCTCTATGTGAGATATACTCTGGGTATTCTTCTCAGATAATTATGTTGAAGAGATATCCTTGGGGTGGGAGCGCTACCTTGGATTTAGTGCTTTCCTATGTATCACCAAAGGGCAGAGGTTGGACACAAGATTTCTTCATTGTTGTTTTGATGACAGGCTCTACCCTAGGAGTGTATGTTTCACCTCTTTTGTCACCTTAGTGAGAAAAATAGAGGTGCTTGCAAGCTTATTTGGGTTTTCTAAGCAGGACAGTTGTAAGGAAAAGGGTTAGAGAAATAAATACAAAATAACAACTAAGAATTAAACTAAGAAATAAAACAACAACTAAATTGATAAAAATAGGGACATAAGGACAAAAGAAACAATGAGACCCATGTCACCAATGATAAGGCTGATATTAGTGAAAGAAAACACCGAGAATCAAGAGGACTGTGAGTCTCTTCTTCCTCCAAGGGAGGGCTCTTGGACCCCCACAAATAATCTCTTCTTGCAACTTTGAAAATGAAAATGAAAATGGTGAAAGAATTCTTTGCTAATCCACTCAAGGGGTGAGATGGATTTCCCAATGCAATGATGCAAGTATACTCTTGGTAAGGATAGAGGATCCCTCAAGAGCATAATGGCAACATAACTTTTCTATGAATTCCTTGAAAAATGAAGTGTATCCATGGCCTTCTTATAGCATTCCTTTGAGGTATTGTCCAACTAGTTTGTAGTGTGTAAAGAGGCTAATTAGGGCATTTCTAGGTCTTTGACCAGACACCCAGTTGAATCCAGTCCAGATTTGAGTGTCAAATAAACTTGGAATTTGAACCAGAAGGGGGTGGGAGGCCAACCACTCTCATAAATGTGTCGTTTCTCAGGTGCATGGATTTTTGCGACAACAGTCACACATCGTGTGCATGTGCGTGAATCTTGCATTTCTGTTTTGCACATGTGCGCACACGCCCTGTGTCTTCATAGTGCCCTTTAATTTTTTCACTAGTTGTATAGTTTTGACCCTTTAGGAATGCTTTTGTGTTAATTCAGTTCCATGGATGACCTCATAACTGTTTGATGATGCTGAATTCTTGTAACCATTTGCGGATGAAATTTCAGTGATAACAGTGTACTCCAACTGCCTCGCAGTCCTCGGAGAAGAACCTTTGACTATATCATCTTCTTTCATCTTTTGTGCTCTAGGCGAGTATATGGTGGTTGGATTTATCGACAACATATTGCTTGCAGATATACCATAGTTTAGAGACTATGCAAGAAAATCAGGTGCACGTATATAAATTATAACCAACGAATTAACAGACTTGGATACATACCTCTGAAGCTTGTTAAACCTAGTTTAGATAATCAAAGAGTCAGTGTAGTCTTTCTACGCTCACTTTTCTCCTTTGGATGCTCTGGAATTTAACTTATGTGCAAAATGAATTTTTTCAAAACCGTTCTAGAGATTTAAATAGGAATGAACTTACCTTGTCGCATCAACCATTCAATTCAAGTTATGAGTGTAATTTCATCAAATCTGCCGCCAAATCTTCAAAGATGTTTAAACTTAAATTCATCATGGGTTGACGACGCGGGCATGGGTGGTAATGTGGCCTATTGGTGATTTTAAAATGTTGTTGTATAATTGTCAGATGAGGTAGCAACTAATGCAAGATCAGGCATTAAATAGTTAATTAAATTTCCAAAATTTGATCATATATTATGCCACAAACATCCCATCGTTTCTCTCTTTCAGGCACTGGATCAAAGTTCGGGATTGTGTTGTGAACATTTTCATTAATATCCTCCTGCAAAAGATCTGACATTGATCAATTTTTCCGTACAGATTTGTTGTGGCAAAACTGACTAGGAGGCTTGACTAGGACCTACAGAACAAAAAATGACTCAAGATAAAACTAGACCGTACGACCCTCTTACATGGTAAAGACACGTGGAATTCGATACCAGTGACTTTAATTTCTCATTTTAATAAGATTCGTGGTTTTCTTTAATCCATACGTTCTACAACCCAATCCTATCTTGTCGATGTCAAAAAGTGTCAAGGATTGGCGATCGATGATAAACTTCCCAAGTGATCTCGGATCTGCTCCCTTGAAAGGTTCTGATGCCAAAAATGCATTGGGGATCGGTGATCGGAGATAAATTTATAGTGGTCAAAATGATTTTTGTGATCTTTCTGGATTTCCCTGATCCCGATAAAGCACATCGGGCATCGCCTATCGAGTATTTCTTTACATCCTTTGTTAACATCTGTCTTTATCGTATTTTGTAGATGCTGAAGGGGATCAACTATCTCTTGAACCTTTATGCGAATAACGTATGAAAACCCAAAACCTCTTTTTGATGGTGCCGATGAGAAAAAATGCTCAAAAACTGTTGTCTTTTTGTGGTTCCTTTACTTACTTGAATTCTTTCTGATCCCGAACTTGAGCGCATTAGGTGCAGTTCTTAGCTATCAATTCTTAATTCAGGTGTTAAGGTATTTTAGACATGAGGTTTCACAAGTTCAAAAAAAATTGACTAGGTGATAGGAGACATGGAAACAAACAAATATAAACCATTTCCCAAAACGAAATCGATTCAGACAATGAAGAAAACAAGTGGTACCCAAAAAGTTACAAAATTTTATAAGGATTTTAGGGTGTGTTGAGTTCTCAATAAAACTCTGGGATTTTCTAGACTCGTGATTTTCTCCAATTATGTTGAATCTGAGCCATTTATCTTCTCTTTGAATGTGATTGGGTCGGTTAGGGTGATCCTCATCATTTCTACTAGTTGAGGATAGTTCTCTATTTGGTTGATGATTCTTTGGTCTCCTTCTAGTAACAACATTCCCCTCCTTTGTGCCTTTGTGCCTTCTACTGCTTTGTTTTCTTATCTAACCCTGAGAGATTCTTGAGCCAACTGTTCTACCATTTCAAATTGCTCATCCATACTCATAGCTTTGAACCTAGTCATGTTTGGTTTAGCTCTTCTCCATAGTACCTCCTCCCAGTCCTGAGCACATTCTGTAAAGATATCATCTTCAAAATTATCATGTGCATATGGCCAACATGAATATACTTGTGAATTTATGGTCATGTTTGTGGAATCGGCCTATCAGGAACTTGTATTCTAGCTAGCTCAAACCCTCTTATTTCTCTTGCGCAGTGTCCTTCACTATGAAAAACCCTACATGGAAATCATAGGGTATGAATGCTCGTTTCTTGTCCTTAACCAAAGTGGTGTTATAGCCCTACAAGATGGTCTGGTAACAAATTTATCCTATGATGAGCTGGTCTGGTACATGAGTGAGAAGTAAATGTGGTGCATTGGTGGCCCTAAACACCCTGATATAGGTTGTGGTTTCGTCTAGGTACCAGTGTCCTACTTTCGAAATAATTTTCTTAGCCTCTACAAATAGTATTGGGCATTTGTTTTTGAATATAATGAAATAAATATGAGCAATGAATTCATCGCAAATGAGATAATAACACTTGTTTTACATGTTTTCCCATAGGATGTTGAAGTAGACATGTACAGGAAGCTTTGTGGCATGGCAGCTTAGATTCATGCCGATGAAGACATTTGATGGCACAGAGGCAGACCCAAGGTTCAATGCTACCACAATGCACCAAAAAAACCTTAACTACCGGCCCTTTCGGCAACACCTACGAAGCAGATGAAGTCTCACCCGAGGTAGAGGTAGGGGTGGTTGTGAGACTCAGGCATCTGCAACCTTAGCTGGGACACAGATCTGTGATTATGATACTTAATAGATCAATTAGCACCGTTAGTTCCTCAATATGCAATTAATATCTACTTCACTAATTTAAATAGAGCTTCGCAGCATTCACACTGATCTAATGTATTTAAGAACTTAGCATAGGTAAATAGATCAGATATAGAAAATCAAGCATTAGGCATATTCATATAGATCAGGTCTAACATTCTCACATATCATTAGCACTAAAAATAAGCATATTTATCTAATCATCTCAAAGCACTTAGAAAATAACATATAAATGCATCAGAACATCACATAGAGTAGAGTAATGCAGTATTTACATGGTTCACCCCCACCCTAGGGATATGTCCACCAACTCTTCTTATTTATTAGCTTCTTCAATAGGTTACATGCACAGATCCTCAATACCCTTCTCCGCATAGGACATAAGATCTGCGTAGCTCGTTAGATCCTTCTTCCTTGTGTTACAGCACAAAGCCTTCCACCATCTGTCACAACCACTTGCACTTATCTCTGCAAGCCTCTTACATTCATGCACAAAGAAATTACAGGCCCTACTTTCACTTATCATACATTTACATTTGACTAGCGACCTAACATCACATATATTCTCTTCCTTACATTTCCTAAACATCTATTTATACATTACAAAATAGGCCTAAGCATGGGTAAACCCATGGGCCGACATCCCAATCCCATTACATAATCCCAAAAACCCAAAAAGGAACCAAAAAGGGGTTGAGATCCCGCGATCTCTGCTTCGTCTTGCACTCCTCTTTCGACAGTCTCTCGAAGTCCAAAATAGGTCAACATGACCAAGAATCTCCCAAAACTTGGTCAAGGGCCAACAAGCCCCCAATGCTCACATGTGACTCATCCTGAGTCACTCTAGTATGACTAGTTCTGCCTTGAATGCCTCGAGCTTGGCTCGAGCTACTTCGACTTGATACTATACGACGATCTCTTTCTCGACGAACTCCTAGATTAATGCGTCGTTCACGGGCCCTTCTAGGCATTGTTCTGTTGCAGTGACAACTTTTTCTAGCTCTACTCCTCGACTCTCAGCCTTTGTGAACAATTGGCATGCCTTATCTTGTACTATTTGGATCCGTTGAGTGACTTCCATAACTTTTCTTTGAATTGTATGTATTTGTTGTTGAGCAGTGCGCTTCTCTTGAGACTACTTCATTCTTTCTACGACCGACAGTGCCTTCAGCTGTGCTTGTAGTGTGTCTGTGTGCTGCTTCGCTTCCTTAAGCTACAAATACAGTGATTTCAATTCCACATTATTGGTGAGGTTCTTATATGTTTGGGCACTGCGGTTACTCAGCTACTTGAATTCCAGGGAAAAATATTTTAGTATGTCAACTGCACCGCGGGCAATTGCTTCTTGTTGGTCCCTTACGTCCTGCGAGGTCTCGGGCACAATGCGTAGTTTCAAATTTTCTATGCACCACTGGAATTGTTGGATGGCTTCTACGAGATTATGTACTTGCTTTGTGACTTGATCCTCTACCTTTATTTCTACAACTGTCACAAAGCGAAGTGCTCTATTGACCGCTTCCTTTACTACAAGTTTCTCTACTAGCAACTATTCATTGCCTTGCTACAGTTGTTATTTTTCTTCATCCTACTTCACTTGGAAAGAAATATTTTCCCATTCTATAGCACTGCATTGTGTGACAAGTACTCCCTATACTTGTGTCAAAGCCTGGGTGGCTTGCGCTATTTCCTCTTGTTCTCGTCGAAGGCGAGCTTGGACTATATCAGATATTCGGTGGATTTGAGTTGGATCATCTCCCATTTCTGGTGTTTTTAATGGCAGAGGCATAGTGGAGACTATGCAGATGGACTGTAGTGCCTACTGCACCCCTTGGAGGTCAACCTCAATTCGATTTTACATCTCCTCTTGCTTAGCCTCTTTCTTTTTTTCTATCCCCGATGAAGCATCGTTCAGGGCTACTATGATGAAATCAAAGTTATCTCAGGTGAGGATAGTCTACAATTTGGTCATGGTTGCTTTCGATTTATTCCAGGAGGAAGGCTTCGGGGGGGAAACCTTCCTTTTTTATCAAGGGGTCCTCCTCGTCTCTAGGCAGTGTTACCTCACCTTTCTTTTTCTTGGCTTCTGTGCCATCTTTCTCTTCGCCATCACCCCTTTACTCCAATGAGATGGAAGCAGTCTTCATGGATGTACTATATAAATCTTGGACCTCTTCAATATTCTTTATATTTCTAGGTTCAGGTGTATCCAAGATATTTTTTGGGTTGTCTATGTCGGGTATCTCCACAGGGTCTTCTGGAATAAGGAGGTTCATCAACCATTCCTTGGTGATCTCCTCCAAGTCCTCCTCCGTCAGCTTGTATTAGGACTGCAACTGTTGCTTATGTCCATCAGTGCACACTGTGATATAAATGAAATTAATATCAGCGTTGAACTTCATCAAAGGTCAGAACCTATGTAAAGTATTCAGAGTCATGCAAGGCTCAGACTGTATGGCTACCTTCAACTAGTTGTAGTATCTGTGGAACATGGAATTTGACTTCCATTACTTATTCATGTCATTCGAATACCATAGTGTACTGAACTTCATGGCTAGAGGTTCAAAGGGATTGATGTCCAGGAATGTAACACCTTCTGACATCTCCCAGGCAATGAAATCGATCAAGATCATTATCCAACTGAAATGAAATTCGTACCCTTGATCCTAGGCTTCTCTACAATCAAGTTCTAATTGGTTCACCAAGTACTACACCCAATTCATTTGTAATCCCTCCTCGCACTTCCCTTCGAGGTCGACTACAAAACCAGTGACTTGGGTGGGTCGGTTCTTTGGTACTATCTTTCCTGCTATCGATTGAAAAGCGAGGCGCACTGCATCTCTCTGGATAGAATCTACCTTGTAGCCTCACTTACCCTTCTCGACATTGTCGTAGGTGTCCTTGATCCTCTGTGCGAGAGCACAATCCATGGTTTTTCTGGGATAGAAATCCTGTGGGTCAGGGCCTTGCATACTTAACCCTGTGATCTGATTGGTCAACGTCGGATCCACTGTGATATGGTAGTTTAACCACAAGTATCCTCCATGGTAATAGGACAACAACAGCTTAACACATGCATTCACCTCTTGGTGTATTCTGAAGTGAGTAATATTCATGACATTGAGTAGTGTAGACTGTGCGAGGTTCATAGTCCATGATTGATGGACGATCTTTGAATTATTTTCCTTTGTTTTGTTCAGGTACTTATGTGGGTTGATCATATTGTAGACCTTCCTGTCGCTGAGGTTGAAGTTGCTAAAATTCAACGCTGCAATATTTTCTTGGTCTGCGTGAACTGCATGTATCCCCTTCAGGAGGTACATAGTGACCAAGGCATACTCAAATTATTTGGGCACATTCTATTGATTTATTACACTGCTCAGAGGTGGTATATAGGTGGTTAATATGCTCAGAATCAACTTAGCATTCGTTAGATCGTCCCTGTGCTTGGTTCACTTCTCATTTGATGGTCGAGATGTTCTGGCTTGAGCATTTGACAAAGAGGCTGGCAGTCCATGGATAATTCTTGTACACCTGTGGATAATCCTCTCTCCAACATGACTCTTTAAGTCATCAGGTCAAGGAGTAATTATGTCATTGATTCTTCGACTGCGTTGAGTTCCTTGGACATCCACGCTCGAGATTAATTAGATCGGGGTCAAATTAAGTTAGACATTGCACTAGAATAAACAACAAGAGTGAAATGATCACTATATACAATTCACTTAGTCTGTGGGCTCAAACTCTTGGTTAGCAAAAGTGTTCTTGGTGCATGGAGTGACGGGATAAATAGGTAACTCAAAAATGAGCCTCTTGCAACAGGTATCAAGCCTTCAATAACTTTGTTCGGTCCATTATGGCGCGGTCCAATAGTCTGGTGTCGATCCTTAAATGCCTTTCTACCTATTCAGGGTGGCATTCGAACGGTTATAATGCCCCCAACAACTAAATTTCTTCGCCATGGCGAAGTTCCATGTGTCATTGTTCTGATATCCTGGTGAAGCTCCAATTTTGCAAATTTTCCTCCTGCAAAGTTCCCTCAAGGGATGATTTTAGGGGATAAATTTCGCTCATGGGCTAATTTTCCATGGTTTTTCCAAAAGTGAGATTCGATGTTTTAAAAATGATTCGCCTAAATTCTATAGGATAAAATTATTTTACCTTAAAAATTGCCAAAAATTTATAAAAACTATATAGAATACTTAGAAATTCGAATATTTTTACAAAAATATTGCCAAACATTTATAGTTGACATATGAAGGATTAGTAAGATTTGACAAGGTTTCTACATTTTAAAATAATTTTCCATCCTTAAAATCATCCCTAGTTCCCTCTAGAACTTTCTATAACTTTTCAATCTTAGCCCTCTTCTTACTTAACTTCCTAGCCTTCTTTCTAGTGAGCTTCGTCTCGGTATTCCTTTCTCCATTCTAATTATTATCTTCTTTTGATAGTCACTGCACACTATTGAGATTCTTTCCTAGGATTCAGGGGTAATACCTCTTCTTTATCTGGGATAGGAACTTCAGTCTCCTGTGGGTCTTCTAATGTTCTTGCAGCTTTGACATCTGGGTCTCTAGTGTTAAATAGCTTCGATTTGTTCTCCTATTCTTTAATCAAGTGTGTGATCCTTCTGGTCATGAAATATTTTAACTCTTTTTTCTTCTGCTCCAAAACTTCTTCTCCTTCCTTTCGTCTGGCTTGATCTCTATCAATCCAAGGTTTTCCTAGTAACATGGTAAACAGGGCATTGTCTTCAATAAATTTAATAATCTCAAAGTCTTCTTCTGTCAAAGTTTCATTGGCATTCATAGGTATCTAAGTGAGCCTTCCACATAGGTTTACCAGTTTTCCTCCAAATAATCCTACTCCTCTTAATGAAGGAATCATAGCAGGACTCCCCATAGCTTCCCAAGTTCTCTCTATCATGATATTCACCTATGTTTCTTCATTCAAAACACATTCAATGTTGAAGTCTCCTATTCATGCTTCAATGCATTCTTTTTCTTTGAAGATATCTGATAAGATGATATGTCGGTGGTCATTCAGGGTTTCTTTCATCTACAACAATACTTTCTTTGATTCTTTGTAGGATTCTTCTATTTATGGATTTGCCTTAGGGTTTTCTTGTTTTAGATTCATTCCTTCAAGCTTAGCAATCATTATAGTGCAATCCAACACTTCATGGTCCATAGATTTACAACAAAGACAACTAGGTCTTCTTCCAGGGCATTCCTTAGCAAGATGTCCTGGTCTTCTACAGTTGTAACAGAGGGTTAATCCTCTCTTTATTTTAAATGATCCCCAACTTCTCTTGTACTGCATGCTAGGATCATAGGATCTAACCTGTAACAAATTATTTTTAGGATCCTACATCCATTTGTTAGTCCAAACATTCTTTTTATGCATAGGTATAACATATATTTTACTATTCTTACCAGATCTACTCATATCAAGCCTTCTTTCATCTATTAGTGCCTTGTTTTCAAGCTAGGACAGAACCTATCAAAAACAAAAATTTCCACTTATCTTACTTTTACAGAGTACAAATCTTTCAGATCTAGAATTTTTCTACTATTCTTACCTTTATCAGATCACAGAGCTTATAGATCTGACCTCTTTTCTTCAGATCTGACCTCTTTTCTTCAGATCTGACCTTCCTCTTGGCACAAAGCTTCACAGGTTAAGTGAAATACTGTGCACTAGGGCAACAGATCTATGCACAGAGCTTCCACAACTTTAGGATGAATCTTTGCACAAAGCTTCTTCTTTCTCAGTTCTTAGCAATCACAGTTTCAGGTCCTGGCAATGGAACCATTTGTTGGCACAAGGGCAGAACCAGGGTTCAACGCTACAACAACACAGAAACAAAACCCTAACTATCAGCTCTTTTGGAAACACCTACGAAGCAGATGAAGTCTCACCCGAGGTAGACGAAGGGGTGGTTGTGAGAATTAGGTGTCTGCAACCTTATCTAGGACACAGATCTGTGATTATGATACTTAATAGAGAAATTAGCACCACCAGTTCCTCAGTATGCAATCAATATCTACTTCGCTGATAAAACAGAGCTTTGCAACATTCACACTGATCTAATCTATTTAAGAACTTAGCATAGGTAAATAGATTAGATCTAGAAGATCAAGCACTAAGCATATTCATACAAATTAGATCTAACATTCTCACATATCATTAGTACTACTAATAATAAGATTTATCTAATCATCTCAAAGAACTTAGAAAATAATATATAAATGCATCAGAACATCACACAGAGCAGAGTAACGCAATATTTATGTGGTTCACCCCACCCTGGGGCTATGCCCACCGACTCTTCTTCTTTATTAGCTTCTTCAATAGGTTACATGCACAAAGCCTCAGAACCCTTCTCTACATAGGACATAATATCTGCACAGCTCACTAGATCCTTCTTCCTTCTGTGACAGCATAAATCCTTCCACCATCGATAACAACCACTTGCACTTAGCTCTGCAAGTCTCTTACAGTCATGCACAAAGAAATTACAGGCCCTACTTTCACTTAGCATACATTTACATTTGACTAACGACCTAACATCACATAGATGCTCTTCCTTACACTACCTAGACATATATTCATACATAACAAAATAGGCCTAAGCATGGGTAAACCCATGGGCCAACATCCCAATCCCATTACATAATCCCAGAAACCCAAAAAGGGGTCGAGATCCCATGATCTCCATTTCGTCTTGCGCTCCTCCTTCGACAGGCTATCGAAGTCCAAAATAGTTCAACATGACCAAGAATCTCCCAAAACTTGGTCAAGGGCCAACAACATTCCTTGCGAGATCATGTCTAGCATATATGAGGCCATGTGAAAAGCAGGTGTGTCTCCCTCCTTTGGTGACTAGGCCTGCAGTATACTGGTGCTCAATTGCTTGGAGATGATTTTTCCCCAGTTGAAACTACTCCTGTAAATATCCATAATGTATGTCAGGGGCATCCATGCCTCTGAGAACTTAGCACAATATTTTTCCCTGTATAATCGGAAAATTAGAGCCATTAAGTAGATATATGGCTCCCTCATATTTTTTCGTCCCATACCAGTCGTTTCTCTATTTTGTAAATTTCTTGTCTTATTTCCACGAGGAGGCCATTAATCAGCTAGTGTCATGGAATTCATAGAAATTCACCATGAAGTATGTGTTCAACCACTCCTCTGGGTCCTTGATATTGTCATATTTTTGGACCTCTACTGGGAGAAAAAATCTGACACATCCTCCATTCTCATCATTTATTAGGCGCTTTTTCACATCAGTATGATCAATTATCCAACTCAGAGTTTCAATGCATGGCAAGACTAGAGTTTGAAAGGATACCATATGCAAGCACGACCATTGGATATTTGGAAAAACCTAGTCATTGAGCACCCTTACATATGGGTCATTGTGGGTGTTAAACTCCAAGTAATATTCCCAGTTAATTCTGTTGAACAAATATCCCCATTGTGGGAGCATTATCTTTGATCTAGTAGTTTCTTCTGTATCGCCAAAATCAAGGGATTGAGAAAATTCTTTCTTGTTCGATGTTTTGATGATTGGTTCCTCTCTGGGAGAGAACTCCAAATTCCTTGCAGCATCGAGAGAATATCCTTTGCCAATATCTTCTTCCTTCATTTTTTATTCCCTTGGCAAGTGTCTGGTCGTTGGCTTCCTTGGAGGAATTTTCTCCTGCGTAGAGAACAATGTTTGACACTATGTTGCAGATAGAATGTTGATACATGAAAATGCAACCACCGAAATGATAAAATTAACACATACCTCTTATTCACAGTAGATTAACCTGGTTTTTCACTTAGGAGAATCAAATGCGACTCTTGAGACACTCTCTTCACTTCTTCGACTGCTCTGGAGATGAGAAACTTGTGTGCGGAATGTAGGTGTTAGAAGTTATCTTAGTGATTTAAATAGAGTTAATACTTACCTTGTCACATAAGTTATTCAATTCAGGGTGTAGGTACGGTTCTACAAAATATGTCGCTAGATCCACATTATGCTTGAGATTTAAATGGAATCATAGGTTAGAGGCACAAGCGCGAGATACAATGTGGTTCATCGGTGATTTCAAATTATCGTTGTCTAATCAGGGAATGGGGTAGCAACGTATGAAGAGTGAAAAATTAATTGTCTTATTAAATGGCATAATTTGATCTTATCTTGTGCTGAAAACATGCCATCATTTCGCTAAATTAACGGGTGGATCGGGAATTGGTGCTTTTCTTTG
>JASDQU010735762.1:19849-30581 GCA_032191745.1 Picea mariana | reverse complement strand
TGGAGCTTCCATCTCTTTGTTTTCTAAGAGTCATCAAATGGTTTCACTTTAGTGGATGACTCTTTTCATACTCTAACCATTTGACGAAGAGTTCCTCGCATGTGTTGGAATACGAGAATCTATGTTGGTCCATCGGGGATGAAAGGATATTCTTTATTTCTACTGCTTGTGTTCAATACTTGACTACTTTAACACTTAACTATTGTAACATTGTACGAGCCTTGATCGGGTGCTCCATGAACTGTTGTACTTGAATTGGCACCATGTTTTCCACCTTTTCTATCTCTGTAGTCCACGATGAGTCATATTCTGCATGTTGTTTGACTATGTCATGCAAGTCGACAAAGTATTCAGGTGAACCGAATTCTGGGAGACCGATGTCTCTAATCCCCTGAATGATATTAGTCCAACTTCTTTTGCAATCGACCCATTTCTCTTGAATATCCCACTAAGTTTCTTCAGCCATCTTCACCCAGTATTCGATCGACTTCCTTATACAATCAATGTTGTTGTCCCTTAGCACCCAAATGTCGTGCTCTTCAGCGTCTCGGCCCTTCTGAACCGTGCTGATGTAATAAATTATTTCCACCACTTGGTGGGCCTTATCATACCATATTTCCATGTATTTTCATGTTGCTAGTGCCATAAGGTTTTCTTCCTGGAATTCGACTACCCCTGCAGTGAAAAGGTGCCGCTCATTCATGAATTTTTTGTAGGAATCTTGGAATTCACTTCTCAAAAATACCGCGGCATGTGTGGAGTCATGGTGGTATTTATCCAAATGGCGCAGATGCTCCATCTCCTTTAGTGCAACAAACAACTCCTCTTCATATTTCCTTTCTCTATATAGGGTGGCATATGATTCCCATCCCTTTGCCGATAAGATCAAATGTCTTGGCATGCTCTGTGTTGATCAATTTCTCCTCTGTGGTGATGAGGATCGAATTGTCCAAAGTAAGCCTCTTTTTCTTAGTGTCTCTCTTCACGATGGCTTTCCTCTTTCAGTCGTGAGTGATTTCTTGTATATCGGTGACCTCATCAACAAGTTCGGGGATTTGTTGTTCTCCCCAAGCAAGAGTGTTTCCCATGCTCCCAACGATGTGTATCTATTCAACACTGGGTTCCTGAACCTTTTCTGTATGTCTCGATGGCTCGGCCTTTGGTTGTTTCTCATGGAGTGGAAAGGCACTGGTCAAAACTGAGGAATCAGGGGAATTTTTGGTACTTACTTGGTAATCAATTGTTGTTACACCAATTTCCTATTGTGGAATTTCTACTTCTTATTCACCCGATCCAAGCTTGTCCCTTGAGATGTTCATTAGAATTCCTAGTATGTCGAGTGGCTGAGCATCTAAGGAACTTTCCACCTCATGCTCACTCTGCAGGTGGCTATGAGTTGAAGCATCAAGACCCAGGGTGAATTCTTTCTCAGGTCCTTTATCCTCTGTAATTTTCACCAGAGTGACCAGGGACACCTCTCAACTCTCCTCATCATCATATATGGTTATTAAATCAAACAAGGGATTTTGTATACTTGTTCTCCCTGATGTCCTCGCTATCTCAGGCCAATCTGAAACTTCCCCTGGTGATCCGACCTGTGGTGGTGGATCTTCAGGGTTATCTGACCCGGTGGTTTCTTCAATCTGTATTGGTTCTGAGACACTCGGTTCCCATCAGCTTTCGACTGGGTCATGAGCAGGGACCCTTTCCATCTCTACCAGATTAGGATCATTTTGTAATTGATCAATGATTCTCTATGCCCCTTCTATCAAGATAAATCCCCTTCTCTGTGCCTCTATTGTTTATGTCACTCTGATTTCTTCCCTGGATCTGAGGGCCTCTTGAGCTGAATGCTCTATTATTTCCACTTATTCATCCATGATCATGACCTTTAACCTAGTAATGTTTGGTTTTTCCATCCTTTGTACCACCTCATCCCAATCCTGGGCACACTCTATGAAAATTTTGTCCTCAAACTTGTCATGAGAATATGGCCAACAGGATGATACTTGCGAAGCGTGTTGGCGTATCGGGCCTTTAGGATTGTGCTTGCAGAATTGACCTATCTGGAATCTAAATTATAGTTTATTAATCCCCTCTTATTTTTCTTAAGAAGTATCCTTCACCGGATAATACCCTATATGAAAATCGTAGGGTATGAAAGTTCGTTTTTTGTCTTTGACCAATGTGGTATTATAGCCCTGCAGGATGGTATGATAATAGATTTCTCCCACAATGAACTGGTCTGGGACATGAGCAGGTAGGAGATGTGGTGCTCCAATGGTCCCAAACACCCTGATGTAGGTTGAGCATTCGTCCAAGTACCAATGACCTACCTTGGAAATTATTTTCTCAGTTGCCATAGATAGTCTTGGGCATTCCTTCTTAAAAATAATTAAATGAATGTGGGTGATGAATTCATCACAGATGAGTGTGTAATATTTCTTGTACCTATTCTCCCATAGTATGCTTAAGTAGACATGGACCAAGAGTTTTTCAACATGCTGACATAGATTCATGCTGACGAAGACATTCCTTGCGCACATGACATCCATCAGGTACGAGGCCATGTAGAAAGTGGGCACCTCCCCTTCCTTCAGCATCTAAGCCTAATCTATATAAATTCTTAGTTTTTTTTTACATTATCTCTCCCTAGTTGAATCTACTCTCGAAAATCGCAACTATGTATGCCAAAGGCATCCACATTTTCGAAAACTTGGAGCAGTCATTTTCTCCATATAACTGGAAAATGAGAGCCATTTAATAGATGTATGGCTCCCTCAGAATAATCATTCCATACCATCCATTTCTCTAGTTAGTGAAATTCTTGTCCTCCTTCCACCATGAGGTCATCGCTCGGTTGGTGTCATGGAACTCATATAACTTCACCATGAAGTCCGTGTTGAGCCGCTCCTCTAGGTCCCTGAGCTTATAGTATTTCTAGACTTTTGTCAAGAGGAAAACTATGACACATATGCCATTCTCATCATTGATCAAGAATTTATTCCCATCCATGTGGTCGATGAGCCATTTCAAAAACCTATATGCAGGGAAAAAAGGGGGTTCTTCTTTCCACCACGTGTAATTACAACTGTCAGATGTTCAGGAACACCTGGTCATCAAGCGCCCTTATGTACAAGTCTCTATGTGAGATATACTCTGGGTATTCTTCTCAGATAATTATGTTGAAGAGATATCCTTGGGGTGGGAGCGCTACCTTGGATTCAGTGCTTTCCTATGTATCACCAAAGGCCGGAGGTTGGACACAAGATTTCTTCATTGTTGTTTTGATGATAGGCTCTACCCTAGGAGTGTATGTTGCACCTCTTTCGTCACCTTAGTGAGAAAAATAGAGGTGCTTGCAAGATTATTTGGTTTTTCTAAGCAGGACATCTGTAAGGAAAAGGGTTAGAGAAATAAATACAAAAGAACAACTAAGAATTAAACTAAGAAATAAAACAACAACTAAATTGATAAACATAGGGACATAAGGACAAAAGAAACAATGAGACCATGTCACCAATGATAAGGCTGATATTAGTGAAAGAAAACACCGAGAAGCAAGAGGACTGTGAGTCCCTTCTTCCTCCAAGGGAGGGCTCTTGGACCCCCACAAATAATCTCTTCTTACAACTTTGAAAATGAAAATGAAAATGGTGAAAGAATTCTTTGCTAATCCACTCAAGGGGTGAGATGGATTGCCCAATGCAATGATGCAAGTATACTCTTGGTAAGGATAGAGGATCCCTCAAAAGAATAATGGCAACATAAATTTGCTATGAATTCCTTGAAAAATGAAGTGTGTCCATGGCCTTCTTATAGAATTCCTTTGAGGTATTGTCCAACTAGTTTGTAGTGTGTAAAGAGGCTAATTAGGGAATTTCTAGGTCTTTGACTAGCCACCCAGTCGAATCCAGTCCAGATTTGAGTGTCAAATAAACTTGGAAGTTGAACCAGAAGTGGGTGGGAGGCCAACGACTCTCATAAATGTGTCGTTTCTCAGGTGCATGTCTTTTTGCGACAATAGTCGCACATCATGCGCATGTGCGTGAATCTTGCATTTATGTTTTGCACATGTGCGCACACGCCTTGTGTCTTCATAGCGCCCTTTAATTTTTTCACTAGTTGTATAGTTTTGACCCTTTGGGAATGATTTTGTGTTAATTCAGATCCATGGATGACCTCATAACTGTTTGACGATGCTGAATTCTTGTAACCATTTGCGGATGAAATTTCAGTGATAAAAGTGTACTCCAACTGCCTCGTAGTCCTCGGAGAAGAACCTTTGACTATATCATCTTCTTTCATCTTTTGTGCTCTAGGTGAGTATATGGTGGTTGGATTTATTGACAACATATTGCTTGCATCTATACCATAGTTTAGAGACTATGCAAGAAAATCAGGTGCACCTATATAAATTATAACCAACGAATTAACAGACTTGGATACATACCTTTGAAGCTTGTTAAACCTGGTTTAGATAATCAAAGAGTCAATGTAGTCTTTCTACGCTCAATTTTCTCCTTTGGATGCTCTGGAATTCAACTTATGTGCAAAATGAATTTTTTCAAAACCGTTCTAGAGATTTAAATAGGAATGAACTTACCTTGTCGCATCAGCCATTCAATTCAAGTTATAAGTGTAATTTCATCAAATTTGCTGCCAAATCTTCAAAGATGTTTAAACTTAAATTCATCGTGGGTTGATGATGCAGGCATGGGTGGTAATGTGTCCTATTGGTGATTTCAAAATGTTGTTGTATAATTTTCAGATGAGGTAGCAACTAATGCAAGATCAGGCATTAACTAGTTAATTAAATTTCCAAAATTTGATCATATATTATGCCACAAACATCCCATTGTTTCTCTCTTTCAGGTGGTGGATCAAAGGTCGGGATTGTGTTGTGAACATTTTCATTAATATCCTCCTGCAAAAGATCTGACATTGATCGATTTTTCTGTATAGATTTGTTGTGGCAAAACTGACTAGGAGGCTTGACTATGGCCTACAGAACAAAAAATGACTCAAGATAAAACTAGACCGTACGACCCTCTTACGTGGTAAAGACACGTGGCATTCAATACCAGTGACTTTAATTTCTCATTTTAATAAGATTCATGGTTTTATTTAATCCATATGTTCTACAACCCAATCCTATCTTGTCGATGTCAAAAAGTGTCAAGGATTGGCGATCGATGATAAACTTCCCAAGTGATCTCGAATTTGCTCCCTTGAAAGGTTCTGATGCCAAAAACGCATTGGGGATCAACGATCGGAGATAAATTTATCGTGGTAAAAATGATTTTTGTGATTTTTCTGGATTTCCCTGATCCCGATAAAGCACATCGGGCATCGCCTATCGAGTATTTCTTTACATCCTTTGTTAACGTCTGTCTTTATCGTATTTTGTAGATGCCGAAGGGGATCAACTATCTCTTGAACCTTTATGCAAATAACGTATGAAAACCCAAAACCTCCTTTTGATGGTGCCGATGAGAAACAATGCTCAAAAACTATTGTCTTTTTGTGGTTCCTTTACTTACTTGAATTCTTTCCGATCCCGAACTTGAGCACGTTAGGTGCGGTTCTTAGCTATCAATTCTTAATTCAGGTGTTAAGGTATTTTAGACATGAGGTTTCACAAGTTCAAAAAAAACTGACTAGGTGATAGGAGACATGGAAACAAACAAATATAAACCATTTCCCAAAATGAAATCGATTCAGACAATGAAGAAAACAAGTGGTACCCAAAAAGTTACAAAATTTTATAAGGATTTTAGGGTGTTTTGAGTTCTCAACAAAACTCTGGGATTTTCTAGACTGGTGATTTCCTCCAGTTATGTTGAATCTGAGCCATTTATCTCCTCTTTGAATGTGATTGGGTCGGTCAAGGTGATCCTCATCATTTCTACTAGTTGAGGATAGTTCTCTATTTGGTTGATGATTCTTTGGTCTCCTTCTAGTAACAACATGCCCCTCCTTTGTGCCTTTGTGCCTTCTACTACTTTGTTTTCTTATCTAACCCTGAGAGATTCTTGAGCCAACTGTTCTACCATTTCAACTTGCTCATCTATACTCATAGATTTGAACCTAGTCATGTTTGGTTTATCTCTTCTCCGTAGTACCTCCTCCCAGTCCTGAGCACATTCTGTAAAGATATCATCTTCAAAATTGTCATGTGCATATGACCAACATGAATATACTTGTGAATTTATGGTCATGTTTGTGGAATCGGCCTGTCGGGAACCTGTATTCTAGCTAGCTCAAACCCTCTTGTTTCTCTTGCGCAGTGTCCTTCACTATGAAAAACCCTACATGGAAATCATAGGGTATGAATGCTCATTTCTTGTCCTTAACCAAAGTGGTGTTATAGCCCTACAAGATGGTCTGGTAACAAGTTTATCCTATGATGAGTTGGTCTAGTACATGAGTGAAAAGTAAATGTGGTGCATTGGTGGCCCTAAACACCCTGATATAGGTTGTGGTTTCATCTAGGTACCAGTGGCCTACTTTCAAAATAATTTTCTTAGCCTCTACAAATAGTATTGGGCATTTGTTTTTGAATATAATGAAATAAATATGAGCAATGAGTTCATCGCAAATGAGATAATAACACTTGTTTTACATGTTTTCCCACAGGATGTTGAAGTAGACATGTACAGGAAGATTTTTGGCATGCCAGCTTAGATTCATGCCGATGAAGACATTTGATGGCACAGAGGCAGACCCAAGGTTCAATGCTACCACAACGCACCAAAAAAACCCTAACTACCGGCCCTTTCGGCAACACCTGCGAAGCAGATGAAGTCTCACTCGAGGTAGAGGTAGGGGTGGTTGCGAGACTCAGGCATTTGCAACCTTAGCTAGGACACAGATCTGTGATTATGATACTTAATAGATCAATTAGCACTGCTAGTTCCTCAATATGCAATTAATATCTACTTCAGTAATAAAATAGAGCTTCGCAGCATTCACATTGATCTAATGTATTTAAGCACTTAGCATAGGTAAATAGATCAGATATAGCAAATCAAGCATTAGGCATATTCATATAGATCATGTCTAACATTATCACATATCATTAGCACTAAAAATAAGCATATTTATCTAATCATTTCAAAGCACTTAGAAAATAACATATAAACGCATCAGAACATCACATAGAGTAGAGTAACGCAGTATTTACATGGTTCACCCCCAACCTAGGGATATGTCCACCAACTCTTCTTATTTATTAGCTTCTTCAATAGGTTACATGCACAGATCCTCAGAACCCTTCTCCGCATAGGACATAAGATCTATGCAGTTCGCTCGATCCTTCTTCCTTGCATTACAGCACAAAGCCTTCCACCATCTGTCACAAACACTTGCACTTATCTCTGCAAGCCTCTTACATTCATGCACAAAGAACTTACAGGCCCTACTTTCACTTATCATACATTTACATTTGAATATGGACCTAACATCACATAGATTCTCTTCCTTACATTTCCTAAACATCTATTTATACATTACAAAATAGGCCTAAGCATGGGTAAACCCATGGGCCGACATCCCAATCCCATTACATAATCCCAAAAACCCAAAAAAGGAACCAAAAAGGGGTCGAGATCCTGTGATCTCTGCTTCGTATTGCACTCCTCCTTCGATAGGCTCTCGAAGTCCAAAATAGGTCAACATGACCAAGAATCTCCCAAAACTTGGTCAAGGGCCAACAAGCCCCTAATGCTCACATGTGACTCATCCTGAGTCACTCTAGTATGACTAGTTCTACCTTGAATGCCTTGAGCTTGGATCGAGCTACTTCGACTTGATACTATACGACGATCTCTTTCTCGACGAACTCCTAGATTACTGCATCGTTCACGGGGCCTTCTAGGCATTGTTCTGTTGCAGTGACAACTTGTTCTATCTCTACTTCTCGACTCTCAGCCTTTGTGAACAATTGGCATGCCTTATCTTGTACTGGTTGGATCCATTGAGTGACTTCCATAACTTTTCTTTGAATTGTATGTATTTGTTGTTGAGCAGTGCGCTTCTCTTGAGACTGCTTCATTCTTTCTACGATCGACAGGGCCTTCAACTGTGCTTGTAGTGTGTCTGTGTGCTACTTCGCTTCCTTAAGCTACGAATCCAGTGATTTCAATTCCACATTCTCGGTGAGGTTCTCATATGTTTTGGCGCTGCGGTTACACAACTACTTGAATTCCAGGGAAAAATATTTTAGTATGTCAACTGCACTGCGGGCAATTGCTTCTTGTTGGTCCCTTACGTCCTGCGGGGTCTTGGGCACAATGTGTAGTTTCAAATTTTCTATGCACCGCTAGAGTTGTTGGATGGCTTCTACGAGCTTATGTACTTGCTTTGTGACTTGATCCTCTACCTTTATTTCTACAACTGTCACAAAGCGAAGTGCTCTATTGACCGCTTCCTTTACTACAAGTTTCTCTGCTAGCAACTATTCATTGCCTTGCTACAACTGTTCTTTTTCTTCATCCTACTTCACTTGGAAAGAAATATTTTCCCATTCTGTAGCACTGCATTGTGTGACAAGTACTCCCTGTACTTGTGTCAAAGCTTGGGTGGCTTGCGCTATTTCCTCTTGTTCTCGTCGAAGGGGAGCTTGGACTGTATCAGATATTCAGCGGATTTGAGTTGGATCATCTCCCATTTCTGGTGTTCCTAATGGCAAAGGCTGAGGCATAGTGGAGACTATGCAGCTGGACTGTAGTGCCTACTGCACCCCTTGGAGGTCAATCTCAATTCGATTTTACATCTCCTTTTGCTTAGCCTCTTGCTTTTTTTCTATCCCCGATGAAGCATCGTTCAGGGCTGCTATGATGAAATCAAAGTTATCTCAGGTGAGGATAGTCTACAATTTGTTCATGGCTTCTTTCAATTTATTCCAGGAGGAAGGCTTCGGGGGGGAAACCTTCCTTTTCTTCAAGGGGTCCTCCTCATCTCTAGGCAGTGTTACCTCACCTTTCTTTTTTTTGGCTTTTGTTCCATCTTTCTCTTAGACATCACCCCTTTACTCTAGTGACATGGAAGCAGTCTTCATGGATGTACTATCTAAATCCTGGACCTCTTCAATATTCTTTATATTGCTAGGTTCGGGTGTATCCAACATAGTTTTTGGGCTGTCTATGTCGGGTATCTCCACAGGGTCTTCTGGAATAAGGAGGTTCACCGACCATTCCTTGGTGATCTCCTCCAAGTCCTCCTCCATCAGCTTGTATTAGGACTGCAACTGTTGCTTATGTCCATTGGCGCACACTATGATATAAATGAAATTAATATCAGCGTTGAACTTCATCAAAGGTCAGAACCTATGTAAAGTATTCAGAGTCATGCAAGGCTCAGACTGTATGGCTACCTTCAACTAGTTGTAGTATATGTGGAACATGGAATTTGACTTCCATTGCTTATTCATGTCATTCGAATACCACAGTGTACTGAACTTCGTGGCTAGAGGTTCAAAGGGATCGATGTCCAGGAAAGTAACACCTTCTGACATCTCCCAGGCAATGAAAGCGATCAATATCATTAGCCAACTGAAATAAAATTCGTACCCTTGATCCTAGGCTTCTCTACAATCAAGTTCTAATTGGGTCACCAAGTACTACACCCAATTCATTTGTAATCCCTCCTCGCACTTCCCTTCGAGGTCGACTACAAAACCAGTGACTTGGGTGGGTCGATTCTTTGGTTCTAACTTTCCTGCTATCAATTGATAGGCGAGGCGCACTGCATCTCTCTGGATAGAATCTACCTTGTAGCCTCACTTACCCTTCTCGACATTGCCGTAGGTGTCCTTGATCCTCTGTGCGAGAGCGCGATCCATGGTTTTTCTGGGATAGAAATCCTGTGGGTCAGGGCCTTGCATACTTATCCATGTGATCTGATTGGTCAACATCGGATCCACTATGATATGGAAATTTAACCACAAATATCCTCCATGGTAACAGGACAACAACAGCTTAACACATGCATTCACCTCTTGGTGTATTCTAAAGTGAGTAATATTCATGACATTGAGCAGTGTAGACTGTGCGAGGTTCATAGTCCATGACTTATGGACGATCTTCGAATTATTTTCCTTTGTTTTTTTCAGGTACTTATGTGGCTCGATCATATTGTAGACCTTCCTGTCACCGAGGTTGAAGTTGCTAAACTTCAACACTACAATATTTTCTTGGTCTGCGTGAACTGCATGTATCCCCTTTGGGAGGTACACAGTGACCAAGGCGTACTCAAATTCTTTGGGCACATTGTATTGATTTATTGCACTGCTCAGAGGTGGTATATAGGTGGGTAATATGCTCAGAATCAACTTAGCATTCGTGAGATCGTCCCTGTGCTTGGTTCGCTTCTCATTTGATGGTTGGGATGGTTCGGCTTGAGCATTTGACAGAGAGCCTGGCAGTCCTCTCATGGATGATTCTTGTACACCTGTGGATAATCCTCTCTCCAACATGACTCTTTCAGTCATCAATTCAAGGAGTAATTATGTCACTGATTCTTCGACTGCATTGAGTTCCTTGGACATCCACGCTCGGGATTAATTAGATCGGGGTCAAATTAAGTTAGACACTGCACTAGAATAAACAACAAGAGTGAAATGATCACTATATACAATTCACTTAGTCTGTGGGCTCAAACTCTTGGTTAGCAAAAGTGTTCTTGGTGCATGGAGCGACAGGATAAATAGGTAACTCAAAAATGAGCCTCT
>JASDQU010735762.1:9660-19799 GCA_032191745.1 Picea mariana | reverse complement strand
TAATTAGATCGGGGTCAAATTAAGTTAGACACTGCACTAGAATAAACAACAAGAGTGAAATGATCACTATATACAATTCACTTAGTCTGTGGGCTCAAACTCTTGGTTAGCAAAAGTGTTCTTGGTGCATGGAGCGACAGGATAAATAGGTAACTCAAAAATGAGCCTCTTGCAATGGGTATGAAGCCTTCATAACTTTGTTTGGTCCATTATGGTGCGGTCCAATAGTCTGGTGTCGAGCCTTAAATTCCTTTCTACCTGTTCAGGGCGGCATTCGAATGGTTATAATGCCCCCAACAACTATATTGCTTCACCATGGCAAAGTGCCATCTATCATTGTTCTGATATCCTGGTGAAGCTCCAATTTTGCAAATTTTCCTCTTGCGAAGTTCCCTCAAGGGATGATTTTAGGGGATAAATTTTGCTCATGGGATAATTTTCCATGGTTTTTCCAAAAGTGAGATTCGATGTTTTAAAAATGACTCGCCTAAATTCTATAGGATAAAATTATTTTACCTTAAAAATTGCCAAAAATTTATAAAAACTATATAGAATACTTAGAAATTTGAATATTTTTACAAAAATATCGCCAAACATTTATAGTTGACATATGAAGGATTAGTAAGATTTGACAAGGTTTCTACATTTTAAAATAATTTTCCATCCTTAAAATCATCCCTAGTTCCCTCTAGAACTTTCTATAACTTTTCAATCTTAGCCCTCTTCTTACTTAACTTCCTAGCCTTCTTTCTAGTGAGCTTCGTCTCGGTATTCCTTTCTCCATTCTAATTATTATCTTCTTTTGACATAGTCACTGCGCGCTATTGAGATTCTTTCCTAGGATTCAGGGGTAATACCTCTTCTTTATCTGGGATAGGAACTTCAGTCTCCTGTAGGTCTTCTAATGTTCTTGCAGCTTTGACATCTGGGTCTCTAGTGTTAAATAGCTTTGATTTGTTCTCCTATTCTTTAATCAAGTGTGTGATCCTTTTGGTCATGAAATATTTTAACTCTTTTTTCTTCTTCTCCAAAACTTCTTCTCCTTTCTTTCGTCTGGATTGATCTCTATCAATCCAAGGTTTTCCTAGTAACATGGTAAACGGGGCATTGTCTTCAATAAATTTAATAATCTCAAAGTCTTCTTCTGTCAAATTTTCATTGGCATTCATAGGTATCTAAGTGAGCCTTCCACATAGGTTTACCAGTTTTCCTCCAAATAATCCTACTCCTCTTAATGAAGGAATCATAGCAAGACTCCCCATAGCTTCCCAAGTTCTCTCTATCATGATCTTCACCTATGTTTCTTCATCCAGAACACATTCAATGTTGAAGTCTCCTATTCATGCTTCAATGCATTCTTTTTCTTTGAAGATGCATGATAAGATGATATGTCGGTGGTGATTCAGGGTTTCTTTCATCTACAACAATACTTTCTCTGATTCTTTGTAGGATTCTTCCATTTATGGATCTGCCTTAGGGTTTTCTTATTTCAGATTCATTCCTTCAAGCTTAGCAATCATTATAGTGCAATCCAACACTTCATGGTTCATAGCTTTACAACAAAGACAACTAGGTCTTCTTCCAGGGAATTCCTTAGCAAGATGTCCTGGTCTTCTGTAGCTGTAACAGAGGGTTAATCCTCTCTTTCTTTTAAATGATCCCCAAATTCTCTTGTACTGCATGCTAGGATCATAGGATCTAACCTGCAACAAATTATTTTTAGGATCCTACATCCATTTGTTAGTCCAAACATTCTTTCTATGCATAGGTATAACATATCTTTCACTATTCTTACCAGATCTACTCATATCAAGCCTTCTTTCATCTATTAGTGCCTT
This sequence comes from Picea mariana, assembly GCA_032191745.1. Taxonomy (NCBI): domain Eukaryota; kingdom Viridiplantae; phylum Streptophyta; class Pinopsida; order Pinales; family Pinaceae; genus Picea; species Picea mariana. The sequence continues at coordinate 17,961 of JASDQU010735762.1, read as the reverse complement.
GTTTTCAAGCTAGGACAGAACCTATCAAACATACCTAGATCCACACTTTAGAAGCAAAAATTTCCACTTATCTTACTTTTACAGAGTACAAATCTTTCAGATCTAGAATTTTTCTACTATTCTTACCTTTATCAGATCACAGAGCTTATAGATCTGACCTCTTTTCTTCAGATCTGACCTTCCTCTTGGCACAAAGCTTCACAAGTTAAGTAAAATACCATGCACTAGGGCAATAGATCTATGCACAGATCTTCCACAACTTTAGGATGAATCTTTGCACAAAGCTTCTTCTTTCTCAGTTCCTAGCAATCACAGTTTCAGGTCCTGGCAATGGAACCATTTGTTGGCACAGGGGCAGACCCAGGGTTCAACACTACAACAACACAGCAACAAAACCCTAACTATCGGCCCTTTTGGAAACACCTATGAAGCAGATGAAGTCTCACCCGAGGTAGACGAAGGGGTGGTTGCGAGAATTAGGTGTCTGCAACTTTAGCTAGGACACAGATCTGTGATTATGATACTTAATAGAGAAATTAGCACCGCTAGTTCCTCAGTATGCAATCAATATCTACTTCACTGATAAAACAGAACTTTGCAACATTCACACTGATCTAATCTATTTAAGCACTTAGCATAGGTAAATATATTAGATCTAGAAGATCAAGCACTAAGCATATTCATACAAATCAGATCTAACATTCTCACATATCATTAGTACTACTAATAATAAGATTTATCTAATCATCTCAAAGTACTTAGAAAATAACATATAAATGCATCAGAACATCACACAGATCAGAGTAACGCAATATTTATGTGGTTCACCCCACCCCGGGGCTATGCCCACCAACTCTTCTTCTTTATTAGCTTCTTCAATAGGTTACATGCACAAAGCCTCAGAACCCTTCTCCACATAGGACAGAAGATATGCACAGCTCGCTAGATCCTTCTTCCTTCCGTGACAGCATAAATCCTTCCACCATCTATAAAAAACACTTGCACTTAGCTCTGCAAGTCTCTTACAGTCATGCACAAAGAACTTACAGGCGCTACTTTCACTTAGCATACATTTACATTTGACTAACGACCTAACATCACATAGATGCTCTTCCTTACATTACCTAGACATATATTTATACATTACAAAATAGGCCTAAGCATGGGTAAACCCATGGGCCAACATCCCAATCCCATTACATAATCCCAAAAACCCAAAAAGGACCCAAAAAGGGGTCGAGATCCCATGATCTCCATTTCGTCTTGCGCTCCTCCTTTGACGGGCTGTCGAAGTCCAAAATAGTTCAACATGACCAAGAATCTCCCAAAAATTGGTCAAGGGCCAACAACATTCCTTGCGAGATCATGTCTAGCATATATGAGGCCATGTGAAAAGCAAGTGTGTCTCCCTCCTTTGGTGACTGGGCCTGCAGTATATTGGTGCTCAATTGCTTGGAAATGATTGTTCCCTAGTTGAAACTACTCCTGTAAATATCCATAATGTATGTCATGGGCATCCATGCCTCTGAGAACTTAGCGCAATATTTTTCCCTGTATAATCAAAAAATTAGAGCCATTAAGTAGATATATGGCTCCCTCATATTTTTTGTCCCATAACAGTCATTTCTCCATTTTGTAAATATCTTGTCTTATTTCCACGAGGAGGCCATTAATCAACTAGTGTCATGGAATTCATAGAAATTCACCACGAAGTATGTGTTCAACCACTCCTCTGGGTCCTTGATCTTGTCAGATTTTTGGACCTCTGCTGGGAGATAAAATCTGACACATCCTCCATTCTCATCATTGATTAGGCACTTTTTCACATCAGTATGATCGATTATCCAACTCAGAGTTTCAATGCATGGCAAGACTGGAGTTCGAAAGGATACCATATGCAAGCATGACCATTGGATATTTGGAAAAACCTAGTCATCGAGCACCCTTACATATGGGTCATTGTGGGGGTTAAACTCCAAGTAATATTCCCAGTTAATTCTGTTGAACAAATATCCCCATTGTGGGAGCATTATCTTTGATCTAGTAGTTTCTTCTGTATCACCAAAATCAAGGGATTGAGAAAATTCTTTCTTGGTCGATGTTTTGATGATTGGTTCCTCTTTGGGAGAGAACTCCAACTTCCTTGCAGCGTCGAGAGAATATCCTTTGCCAATATCTTCTTCCTTCATTTTTGGTTCCCTTGGAAAGTGTTTGGTCATTGGCTTCCTTGGAGGAATTTTCTCCTACATAGAGAACAATGTTTGACACTATGTTGCAGATAGAATGTTGATACATGAAAATGCGACCGCCGAAATGATATCTCTTATTCACACTAGATTAACCTGGTTTTTCACTTAGGAGAATCAAATGCGACTCTTGAGACACTCTCTTTGCTTCTTCAACTGCTCTGGAGATGAGAAACTTGTGTGCAAAATGTAGGTGTTAGAAGTTATCTTAATGATTTAAATAGAGTTAATACTTACCTTGTCACATAAGTTATTCAATTCAGGGTGTAGGTACGGTTCTACAAAATATGTTGCTAGATCCACATTATGCTTGAGATTTAAATGGAGTCATAGGTTAGAGGCGCAAGCGCAAGATACAATGTGGTTCATCAGTGATTTCAAAGTATCAATGTCTGATCAGGGAATGGGGTAGCAATGTATGAAGAGTGAAAAATTAATTGTCTTATTAAATGGCATAATTTGATCTTATCTTGTGCTGAAAACGTGCCATCATTTCACTAAATTAATGGGTGGATCGAGAGTTGGTGCTTTTCTTTGGAAAATGTTTGTTGATATATCTTGGAAAAACTCTGACACCAATCTATCTTGTTGTACAAAGATGATGTGGAAATGATGACTTGGAAGTGTGAATAGGACATGGGGAAACCTAAGGTGACTTGGGATGAAACTGGTCAGTACAAAATGCCTACATTGGAAAGACACATGGCATTTAAGATTGACATCTTTGTTTAATCGTATTATTCAGAATCAAGGATTTTCATTAGATAAGTGTTTTAAAAAACATGTCCTACCTTACCGATGACAAAAAAGTATCAAGGATAGGTGATTGGTGATAAGCTTAAACAAGTGTTCTCGGATTACCACCCTTGAGACCTACTGATGCTAAAAATGCATCGAGGATCGGTGGTCGATGATGTGTCAATGCAAAAAATTTCCATGATTTAAACTTTGAGATTTCACCAACCCCGAACAAATGCATCAGTAATCGACTATCAAAGTTTCATCATGGCCCATGTCAATGTTTATCCCTCTCACATTTCTCCACCGCCGATGGGAAATCAGTCATTCCTCGAATATTCATTGCAAACAACCAACACAAACCTACTTTGTTTTTTATCGATGCTGATGAGATATCGATGATCGACGATTATTGTTACTATGTGTTCATTTCACTTGTTTGCATTTTTTTGACCCCGATCATAAGTGCATAGGTCACAATTTTATCTACATATTCTTAGTTAAAATGCCAAGTTATTTTTATACACAAGGTTTCACTTTGAAAGGTTGAAATAAATCCAACTTGATCGATGACGAGACATGAAAATGAAATTAGCGATCCCTCCACACCGGACTCAATTCAGAAAGAAGAACAAAAGAAATAAGTGATACCTAAAAGATAAAAAAAATTCATAAAATCTTTTAGGGTGCGTTGAGCACTCAACAAATGGCGATTCTCTAGGAGAAAGCAAAATCTTTGATCCTTCCTTCAGGCTTAGCTCATCTAGAATTTGTTTGAGAAACTAATTGGCTTTGATTTTATCAGAGTATTTCCTATCCATGTGTGTACAATTTCTCGGGTTCGTGAATTTGGGTCCTCCTATGGATTTTATCCCTTATCCCACCTTTGTTCCTCTTGATCGTGACCCACAACCCTTTTTGACAAGATTCGGGTAAGGAATTTATTGGCTCAAGGCTGTTTTAGTTATCATTATTCACTCGCTACAGTGTTTCTCCACTTCCAGCGAGCGTCCATAGCCCCGATAGAGTCACCGTGACATCATAGACCTTTCTCTGTTTGCAGCAAGCGTCCATATCCCCGATGGATTTATCTGCATACCCTCTTCGAATTTTCACTCATTTAATATAATTCATTTATTTCTGGCAGAAATTCCCTGAGCGAGTTGGAGAGGGAGACGTATGTTATTTGCAAGATGAAATAGTTAATGTGAAATTCTTGCTAGCTCTATCTAGAGGTACATGTGATCCTTTCCAAATTTCCATATTTCCCTTTAGGATTTACCAGACTACCAAGAGGACACTTCAACACTTACCAAGGTCATTTGTTTTGCAAAGACAAGATATATATCTCCTTGATCAAATTTGTAATTTCCCAACATTTCGTATGTTGCATGTAAGCATAAGTTAGAAGCATAGTTTGCTACACCATATTTATTAAGGTCGACCAATGTTTTATGGAACACAACTTTATTACAAGGAAATACCAAGAAAAATAAAAGACAAGAAAAAAAAGGACTCTGCAATCAGTCAACCCTAAACCTACACATTTATCCTAATCATAATGTAACATGAAAAAGACACACACATTTTTTTATTTATTTAACAAAAATATTGTTTTAGGGCTTGGTCATTCACTAGGAGGGCGTTGGGTCCCCCCCTTAGATTTTTCAACTGATACATTCTTGCCCCAATTTTCTTGGATACTTGGAAAAGTCTGAGCCATAGATTCTGAAACTTCAAATGTTTTCCCTTAGGTTTGTTTTCTCTATCCCATTTTAGGACTAAATCTCCTACTTCAAAATTCTTCTCTTTGGCCTTATTCTTGTCAAACCATATTTTAACTATCTATTGATGAGCGATGAACTTAGATTTTTATTTCTCCCTTTCCTCTTCAAGCATGAGGAGGGTATCAATTATTTGTTGAATAACTGATGAGGGATGTCCTCTTGAACCCTGACCAGGCTGAAGTGATGGAAGATATAACCCATTTGGGAGAATGGATTCTTGTCTATATACCATAAAGTATGGAGAGCTTCCTATAGATTCCTTGGGTGTTACTCTATACTCCCACAAGGAATTATGAAGCAAGTTATGCCAATTCCTCTGATTATCTGTGATTTTTTTCTTCAAGATCCTCACTAGGTTCTTATTAGTTGATTCTTCCACCCCATTTCCTTGTGGATAGTAGTTTGTAGAGTATCTTATTATGATTTTTTTGTCTAGAGCAAACTCTTTTAATAGAGGAGAAGAAAATTAAGAAGCATTGTCAAAAACGAGAACGGAAGGCATCCCAAACCTTGTGATCAGTTGTTGTTCTATGAATTTGATTAAAACCTTTTCATTCACGTGATTTAGAGTGATGGCCTCTACCCATTTCATAAAATAGTCCATAACAGTCAGTGTGTATTTATGTTGTTTAGAAGAACTTGGGGTAATATCCCCTATGACGTCTAACCCCCATTACTCGAATGGTATGGATATGATCACTGGTTGGAGTGGGACATCTACTCTCATTTCTCTACCTGTTCTCATTTGACAAGAATTATAGTTCCTAGCATATGTATGAGCATCCCTAAATAGAGTAGGCCAGTAATAACCAACTCTTAATATTTTGTGACTTGTGGTATTCCATGCAAAGTGTCCACCAATAGGACCATCATGGATCTTACTCAAAACCTTTTCTACATATTCACGTTTGAGACATCTTAAGATTACTTCATCATAATTTATGAGGAAAAGTACTAAATTTACGTGGCGATATTGTGCAAATTTTAGTCTGAGAGCTCTCCTTTCCTTAGGGTTTAGGTTTTTTGGGAAAGTCCCATGATGCAGGAGGTAAATAAATTTTCTATACCAAGACTCTGGCCCTGGGGGAAGTTATAAATCTTCACTACACCATAATGCTAATTCATTCTCCCACCCATGGTCTTCATTTATTCGATCTTGGGCTTCTGCGACCAATTTACACAATCCTTGTCCCTTTACTAATTTGGCATGTTTTATATCTAGATCAAATTCCTAGACAACTTCCATCCAATTTCCCCTTCTCTCCCCCATCTCCTATTGAGTGAATAGGGATCATACTGCAGGATGAGGCACAATGAATTTGGTGTGATTTTTTAGGATGTAAGATCTAAAATGTTTTACTGCTTTGTACACAACATAAGCCTATCTGTCTATAGCAAGTTAATTCAATTCAGCTACTTGGATATTAGTGCTCATAATTGATACCAGTGCCTCATTGTTATCATCATCCATCTGGGTCAATATTGCAGCTAAGAATTGGTCGGAGGCGAAAGTATAGAGGAAAATTTATTTACTAAATTCGGGACTTTGCATCACTAGATATTGAGATATTGCGGTCTTGATATTGTTGAAATCATGTTTTCTCTTTTCATCCAACTTAAAATTTGCATCCTTACGGATCATTTTTTGTAATGGTTTAATAGTTTCAATGAAATTGGGCGTGAAATTTCTCACAAAATTAATTTTCCCAAAGAAGGATTGCATAGCCTTTTTGTTATGGGGTAAGGGAAGCTGAGTTATTGCCTTTATTTGTTATGGATCTATACGAATTCCCACTTGAGATATAATATGACCTAGTAGTTTCCCTTCCTCGACACCAAAGACATTTTTCTTAGGGTTTAAAGATATTCCATATTTCCTACACCTTTCAAAACTCTGGGTTAGATGTTGGATGTGGTATTTTATGTTCTTTGAATACATAGTCACATCATCCAAATATACTACTACACATTTCTTAATCAATCCCCAAAAAGATACGTCCATGGCCATTTGGAAGGTTTACCCTACATTGATCAACCCAAAGGGCATGCGTTTATAAGAAAAAGTTCCCCATTTGGTTCAGACGGTAGTTTTCAATCGGTCTTTCTTTGAAACAAGAACCTATTTATAACCTGAGAAACCATCTAATAGGGAGAAAATTTCAGAACCAAATATGGTCTGCAAGAGTTGTTCCATGGGTGGGACTAGGTAGTTATCCTTTTATGATGCTCTGTTAAGGTTTCTAAAATCTACACACAGGTGGATCTCACCAAATATTTTCCTGATAGGAACCAAATTTGCTACCCAGACAGAGTGTCTAACCTGAAAGATAATCTTAGCATCTAGTAATTTCTTTAACTCTTGATACATGAGGGGTTTCGAACATGGATGGTACTTCCTGAGATTTTGTTGGAAGGGTTTTACTCCAGATTTTAATGGGATTGTGTGTTGAATAATGCGAGTTTCATAAGTTTTCAATTCTTGGTAGGACCATGCAAAGACATCTTGATTTTCTCTAAGAAGTTTGACATACGCTTTCCTGTCTTCTTTCAATGTTGTTTTTCCTATATTTACATTCTTAGGGTTTTCTGGGGTTCCTAGGTTTATAGTCTCATTTATGGGACATGAACTCCATGTCTTTGCATTCTTTGACCTTTTAAATATTTCCCTCAGGTCACCAATGTTCTCCAAATTCGATACCCCCTTTGGTACCGTGTGAAACCTTGGTTTATTATTAGAGTGATCTGTTCCATTTTTTGGTTCGTGGAAATTGATTTCCGCCAAGTTCTCTTGGAATACCTCATCATCAATAGCCAAATCTTTAAAATTGTCATGATTAGTTAGAAAGTCTACAATTTGTTCATTTCCTTCAAAAAACTTCCAATTAGAGATATTGTTGGGTACTTATGGTTTGTAGAGTAGTTCCACAGTGAACCTGGAGACTTCATAATCTTCTAGAGGGGATAACCTCGAGGCTGCAGTGGCTAGGGAGTCAACAAGGGTATTCTTTGTCATGAGGACAACAATAATATTAAAGGCCTCAAAATGTTATATTAGTCTATGCACCTCTTGTTGGTAATTCCTCAAGTGGGGTGAATTGCAATGTATAGTATTATTCACTTTCCTAACAATAATTTCAGAGTCCCTAAAAAATTTTAGTTATTTAATGTTTAAATCTAGGGATTTCTTGAGTCCCTGAACTAGAGCTTCATACTCAAAAGTGTTATTGGTGCATTCAAATTCTAGTTTGTAGGATAGGAAATACTACTTCCCGTTTGGGTCAATGAGGATACATTATGCTCCCAAACCTTCTTGTGATTTAGATCCATCAAAGTACAACATCCAAACTTGTGAGAAAAATTTAGCAACTTCTTCAGGCCTAGTTATTTTCTCATCTCCATATAACTTGTTTGTTGTTTCCAACATAGGTTATTGACAAAAGATGTTTTCTTTTGCTACTTCCAGCAGATTCACTTAAAAATCCATTTTGTAGTTTTGAGTGAGAGGTACATCAGTTGAGAGAGGAGAGAAA